>JAWPHD010014304.1:0-62169 GCA_037043455.1 Cyrtodaria siliqua | reverse complement strand
ATTGACTGTGGTCAATGAATGCTGCATTTACAGTTCTTTTATATTTTTGACTTTTATATTCACTTGTAGCATGTCCATTTCGTCTGCGTGCCATGCTCTAACCTCCTATAACTATTAGTTAGAGTACACCAATCATTCTGACTGGTGTTATTTTCTATTAAATGATCTACAACTGTGCAAATACAAAGGAAATGTCAGCGACCATGCTACGAATGCGGTAACAGAGATGTGTTTCATTTTAAGTGGTGGTTACAGAATAAGTCGTAACACCGAGTAGCATTTGTTTTAGAGCTGGCCGGCAGATTTTCTGATCTCTAGCGGATGAGCGGGCATGTGTTCTGATACCTAATTGATAGGCGGACACGTATTTCGATATAGAATTAATAAGCGGACAAGTGATATGATGTCTAAAGAGGGTCCCAAAGGGTTTTGCGTGAAAACGTGATCGGGGTGTTTTTAAAAACGTGACACGTGAAACAAACAATATTTTTGCGTGATTGCGTGAAAATTATATCAGCGTGATCTGTGATTTTGGTCTTGGTAAAACGTGATATGGTGACGTGAAACGTGAATTTTTAGTCCTTTTCAGTCTTTTTAGTGTCCCTGCACCTCCCAGGTATGTGAAATGTTCTCTTTTTGTCATAACTTTTATACCACATGAGATGCCAGAATGCTGTTGTCAATTTGAAAGCCTCAGAATACATCTGACGGCTCAAGTTTGTGTGTGATTGTGTGTGGTTTTGTTCTGTTGTTTTTTTGTTGTTGTTGCAACCCACACATTGTACTAGAGAAGCTCGAGCCTATAGGGCTTCACGTCTGCTCATCCACATTTACCGTGAAATGTGAAAGTTCTGCTATTTTAATGTGAAGACGTGATCCTTGTTTTTATTTTACGTGATCACGTGAACAACCCCCCCCCCCCGCCCCCCCCCCCCCCCCCCCCCCCCCATCACACCCACCCCCCTTTTGGGACCCCCTCTAAATATTATTAAGCTGGAAAATGGTCTGATATCTAACTGACAACTGTTCTGATATCGAACTAATAAGCGAACAAATGTTCTGAAATCTAATTAATTAAGGACATGTGATTTGACATACGATATAATACACGTTTATAAACTCCTTTAAAGAGGATATCAAGCAAGATACGTATTCGTATTCTGTACCGCAGTTATCAGTATGTGATGCTTCTGTATAAAGAAATATAAAAAGATCGGACAGGCAAAGTAGCATTCAAGGAGGACAGTCAACCACAAAACACAGAAACAAACATGCAAACAGACAAGCAGAAGGCAAAAGCAACAATAAAACAAACACAACAGGGTTGACAATAGGGCTACCGCCTTGGAACGGTCAGTTGCAAAGTAGGCCACTTGTTGTTTAAACCGGTTCTAGGGTGCACCAAACCTCACACTTACCCTACTGTCACCCCATTAAAACAGGACAGTGTAAATAAAGAAATCCCCGCCATGATCTAATCTCTAACCAACAAGGCAGCATCAATTGGCAATATAAGTAAAACACAAATATGCTCGTGTAAATATAATACAAAAAACAATAGCCTAGAATTCCACAATGAAGGTACTCAATGACATGGCAGAAGCCAGAGCAACAAGAGAACAAGAGTTGTCGGAGAACAGCGCAGCTCGACTATTCGATTTTTCGGAGAATAATAAATTTATAGCTAGTATATACCATCAGAAAACAAGGCTACAACAATGTGGGGTAGGGTTGGGAGCACAACATAACTATGTGTAAAAATTGACCAAAACTACACAGAAATATGTAAAAAAAAAAAATAAAAAAAAATCCAGTTTTGAGTGGGGTGCGGGTTGGGGGTGGAGAGAGGCGGGGGTGGATGGTGGGGGAGTGGGGGTGGTGAGGGCAACATATATGTGTAAGAAGCTATGTAATAATTCACCAAAACAACACAAAAATATGAAGAAATAAATTAATTTAAAATCGACTTTGAGTGGGGATGAGGTAGAGGCGTGGGTTGGGGAGGGCAACATGTTTAAGAATTGACTAAAACAATAAAGAAATATGAAGAAAAAAAACAATATATAATAGTTTCAAGTGGGGTGGGGTGGGGGGGTGGTGTGGATCGGGGGTGAGGGTGAGAGGCAGGAGTGGGTTGGGGGTGGGGGGATGGGCAACATATATGTGTAAACATTGACTAAAAGAACAAAGAAATATGTAAAAAAAACAAAAAAAAACAATTCAAGTCTGGGGCGGGGTTGGGGTGATGAGGTGAGAGGCGTGAGTGCGTTGGGGGGTTTGGGGTGGGGTGGGGTAGGGGGGGGGGGCAACATATGTGTGTAAGAATTGACTAAAACAACAAAGAAATAAGTAAAAAAAAAAAAAAAGTGGGGGGCTTGGTGGGTGGGGTGATGGGGTGAGAGGCGGGGTGGGGGTGGGGGGGGGGAGGGTTGCAACATATATGAATGAGAAATGACAAAAGCAACACTGAAATATGTTTAAAAAAAAAGAAAAAAGTTTCAAGTCTGGGGCGGGGTGGGGGTGGGGGGGATGGGGTGATGGGGTGAGAGGCGGGGGTTGGGGCAGGGAGGGTTGCAACATATATGTGTAAGAATTGACTAAAACAACACAGAAATATTTTTAAAAAAAAAATCGTGTGGGGCGTGGTGAGTGGGGTGATGGGGTGAGAGGCGGAGGGGGGTGGGGGGAACGGGAAGGGTTGCAACATATATGTGTAAGAATTGACAAAAGCAACACAGAAATATGTAAAAAAAAAAAATATCAAGTCTAGGGCGGGATGGGTGGTGTGTGTGTGTGTGGGGGGGGGGTGATGTGGTGAGAGGCGGGGGGTGGGTTAGGGTGGAGGGGGCGGGGAGGGTTGCAACATATATGTGTAAGAATTGACTAAAACAACAAAGAAATATGTAAAAAAAAAAAAAAAAAAAGTGTGGAGAGGAGTGGGGCGGGGGTAGAGGTGGGGGAGGAGGGAGCCCATGCCCCAATATGGGTGAAGTAATAAGATGCATAATGCTATAACAAATCCCAAACCAAAATTATAGATATATTACATGCTTACATGCAAACCTAGATCTGCCTTTATTGCACATTTTATGGGCCATCACAATTTGGGTTCCATGGGAGCCCGGAATTTGCAGAAGTCAAAATTACTTATCCATCCCTTAACAACATACTATAAGGAAACCAATTCCAAAATTTAGTTCAGCTAGGACAAAAAATGTAAGAGATATAGACCTGTAAACACAGCTTGCACACAAAATTTGATGTGAAACAGACATATTTTAAGGGCTATCAGAATTTGGGTTCCATGGGAGCCCAGGGGTTACAGGAACCAAAATTACTTAAGCAGCCCTTACGATAATGCTATAAGGAAGCTAATGGCCAAATTTGTTTGTGCTAGGGTAAGAATTGTAAGAGATATAGACTTGTAAACACAGCTTACACGCAAAATTTGATTTGAAATGGGGCACATTTTATGGGCTATCATAATTTGGGTTCCATTGGAGCCCATGGGTTACAGGAACCACAATTGCTTAAGCAGCCCTTAAGATAATGCTACAAGGAAGCCCATGAACAAATTTGGTTGTGGTAGGATAAGAAATGTAAGAGATATAGACTTGTAAACACAGCTTACACGCAAACCTTGATGTGAGACGCCGACGCCGACGCCAACGCCAACGCCGACGCCGACCCCGGGGTGATTATATAAGCTCTCTTATTCTTCGAATAGTCGAGCTAATAAACCATTAAGGGCACGACAAGAAAGATCATAGACAAACATCAAACGCCACCGTCCCAATGGGCTTTAGGTAGGCGTCATCATAGGGTCCACAGCCTGTCCGGTCATCGTACAATTAAAGAGGAACGCATAGTGGCGAACTGTAAAAGGGCGAACTGTAACTGTATGATGACTATATGACGTACTAAACTCGGTCAGTAATACAGAGTGATCGGGTAATTTCATGCCTTGACCGAGTAACCCGTGCAATTTATGGCTATCAACAATAGATCTCATTGTTATCACCTTGAAGTATTTGCAACTAGAAAACACGTCAGGTAATCCACTACTGCCCTACCCTTACGAGAAACCGATGTATAAGTATCGTCACTACTATCAAATCGACCGTTTAATAGACACAATTTACAGTCACTTAAGAACTCTAAAAAGTCATGACCATGCTGATTTATGCTTTTATCAATAACAACTCTGTTTGGAATAGTATCTATTTCACTTATAATATCCGATAGACTACCTATGCGTGAGTTAAAATCAGCGGCGATAAAGACAGACAGACAGACAGACAGACAGACAGACAGATACTTTTATTGACTTAAACTATTACAGTTTTTCATCATTACAAATATATGATAATTATAATATACACACACGTGACAGATATTAACATTGCAAATACAACAAAATAATCACTACGTTTTTTTGTTTCATACATATTTAAACAATCAAATACATATACATATTATGGTATGTCAATGATAAACGAGGATGTTCTAAAATAAGATATATAGTGTTTTTTCAGTCTGTTAAAATGGATGTAGATAGCCTTAATACGAGTGCATCGGAAATGAATTTACTTAAACTAAGAATAATCGTTTTGTTTAATGACTGCAACAATTCCACAAATTTAAACATGCTTGGTCTAGTTGTGTAATATTTAGAAATGTATTTGTTTCTAATGTTAGAGTAAGTAGTACAGATAAAAATAAAATGATACTCGTCTTCAATATCGTTAGTTTTACAAATTTCGCACACTCTTTCGTTTCTCTCTCTCTTGAGTATCTCCCTGTTTCTATTCTTAAACAATGAGCGGATAATCTTATTTTTTTATACAACTTCTTAATTGTTTGGAGCATAATGTTTCTAGATATTTTTCAAAATCAAAATTCTCTTTTGCCACCTTATATAGCGTTAAAACTCTACTGCCTTCTATATCAGATCTCCATTGTTGCATGAAATTATCTATTAATCTTTGTTTAAATATTAAAGGAAAAAGTTTAAAACTAACACTCATGGGATTATTCCAGACATTATTAAAACCGTTACTGTTTAGGATAAACCTTATATTAGTTAGCCAATTCTTCGCGCCCTTATTACAGTTAGATAACAAATCCTTATATATTGCTTTTAGTATAATGTTCTCTGTAGACAATAGTTTATACCAATATTTGATCATTTTTACATATCTATTAATGTAAAAAGGGTAACGAGAGAGCTCTCCGTAAATACCAGCATTGCTTGTGGTAAGTTTAACACTTAAAATAATTTTACAAAATTTTAACTGTATTCTTTCAATATCTTTTGATTTTGTAATCCCCCATATTTCACTTCCATAATTTAATATTGATGCCACAAAAGCATCAAAAAGCTGAAGAGATAATTTTGGTTTCATTCATATTTTCGTATATTAACAAAGAGTATATTCATTGCTTTTAAGGCTTTTCCACAAAAACATTGTTGGCCAGTATAATTAAGAACCACACCTAAATAATTAAAATCATCGACGACATCTAATAAACTTCCGTTATAATTCCACCTTTCACATTTTTTAATTCTACCCCTTTTACGGAATACAACTATTTTTGTCTTTTCAGTATTAACTTCAAGACCCCAGGATTCACAGTATTCATAGAGTCTATGAAGACTTTGCTGAAGGTCATCTGGGCTTGATCCTAGTAGAGTCATATCATCAGCAAAAAGCAACAGTACTAAAGTGATATCGTTGGAGATAAACCAACATCTATTCTGTTTAATAAGAACAATTTTAAATATTCTGTGAATATAGAAAACATAATCGGTGAGACAATATCACCTTGCTTTAGACCGATAGAAATATCAAAGAATTCGGAGTAAGATCCACAGGACTTAACACATGCTTTAACTGTATCATACATGGATCTAATTATCCTAAGCATTTTCCCGTTGACACCAAATTTATATAGTTTTAACCACGACGCGTTTCTGTAAACAGAATAAAAAATCATAAACATGCCATCGCATTCACTTAAACTATATATCATGGCAAGGATGTAGGCAGTTTGATCTCTCCGTGGGGAGATAGCATGAAAATACTACAAAGTCATAATCTGTCGTTCGATGATAAGGATACCGTCACATGTTTTATCAACAATGTTTATATCATAAGTGTCCGACATATACTGCTTAATCAATAGTCCTACACCACCAGACGGTTTTGGGGCGTTGACATGGATTGTACTACGATTAAATCCTAACCATATATACCCTTCTATTGCTATTGAATCTTGACCGAATAAGTGGGTCTCGCAAATGGAAATGATATCAGCGTCTATCGAGCGAACAAGTGCACAACGCAGTTCATGGTTAGTTTTATTTCATCCAGATACATTAATATGGGCAAGTTTCACTGACCCTTCGGAACGGGGGAGGGGGTCCTAATCATCAATTCTAGCAATTTCAATATATCGTTCATTAAGCAGTGTACTATAGCGACGTCAAATGTCTAACACAAGAATAGTCTTTAATATGTATTTATTAAACTACTATCTAATTTATGTTCACAAAATACTAAGAAACCAGAGTAAAATGTAACTTTCAATAAATCGTCTTAAACCATGTGCTACTTAGCTTATCTAAAAAGATTCTGCCCGACCGGGTCTCGCCGCCCGACCGGGACACACCAAGTAAGACCTTCAGTTTATCTAGTTCTGAACTCAATTTAATCTGAACTGCCTCTCTCCCCTTTTTCAGAATGAAGCAATCTCGTTTCTTATATAGCAGAGATATGCCTTACTGCATGACACACGTGTCAACCAAAAATGGACTCTGACCTCCGAAACTGGTTCTGGGTCGCCAAAACTGGCTTAAAAGCACACATCTCAGCATTTTGGAGCAAGCACATTATTTAACTTACTTTCCAAACTACTGGATACTGGGTACTTATTTAAGCCCCCACATTGTTCAGAAACAAGATGAACCCCTCACTCGTGGTTGCCGAGAGTTGCCCCGGTCATCCCATTTTTTCATCAAACAAACCTCCACTTAACTGTTCGTCCACGTTAAACGGTCATCACTTTAATAAGCTACCAATTATTATGAATTGGGTAAACCAGGTCATTCTGAATGGTCATACTTGCTCCACATGTATTTGCATATGTTGGTCACCTCGTTTACCTCCCTTGTACATGTACTGCCCATATACAAGTACAAGCTATTGTAGCATGGTCGGTGACATTTCCTTTGATGAATGCAGATCATTAAATCGTTTAATTTAGGATAACTAAAGGGGCGTGGCTATACCATACTACAACTACAGGATATTGGAATTTAGAGTACGGTCAATATGATGTCACAGTGTTACTAAGTACACCATGCTACAAAAAAGATAGACTCTGTCTCAGCGAGTTGGTTATTTGAACACCTCGATGGGCTACGCCCATCTCGGTGTTTAAATAAGCCAACTCGCTGAGACCAGACTCTATCTATTACTTAACCGACTTAGAATATATCGACTATAGCACAACAGCTTAGTAACATGAACGGTTTACGGAGAAAACACATGCAATAATAAAATAAATAAAATGATAAAAGTACTTGTAGCATGGTCAGTGACATTTCCTTTGATGAAGGCAGAGCATTAAATCGTTTAATTTAGGATAACTAAAGGGGCGTGGCTACACCGTACTTCAACTACCGGATATTGGAATTTAGAGTACGGTCACTATGACGTCACAGTGTTATTAAGTACACCATGCTACAAAAAAGATAGAGTCTGTCTCAGCTCGTTGGTTATTGAAACACCTCGATGGGCTACGCCCATCTCGGTGTTTAAATAAGCCAACTCGCTGAGACCAGACTCTATCTATTACATGGATACAAAGCACCACAGACATGAATTGGTTGATGGGTAGCGCCTTGGAACGGTCAGTGGCAAACAGGTCGCTGTGGTTTTAAAACCGGTTCTGTTTTCGGTTATAATAAATATTTGATTGACATATTGGATTTTTATTACTTTTCTCCGACTATGTTTTTTTTTTTAGTTTATGTCAAGAAACCCGTTTAAATCCCCGTCATAGGTGTATGGGGGTTGGGGAACCATCCCCCAGTCACACCGTACAATAAACATGTATTCAATATATACATACACAATTCAGAATATTAACATGTTGAACTATTATTACGGCGCTATTTAATTTTTAACTTAAAGGCATTTGCTGTAGTTTTCCATGCGCAGCTTTTTTGGGCAACTTCTCTTCTAAAACCATTGGATGGATTTTTCTACAAATTTACAGGAATGTTGCTTTTGATGTCTTCTTTTTTTTTTTTTGTATTTTTTTTATTGTCTTTGTTTAAATAAAGGCCTATTATTAGATACATAAAATAGGAAAAATATAGCATTTTGTAAAAATTCCAACAAAATTAAAAAAATTAAGCATAATGGTATGGTTCCAAAAAACAATATTAAATCTCAATATGCATGGTGACCTATAAATTTAATTGAATATATTGTCTAAATATATGTTCAAATATGTGCCTAGGAAGTTTGAACAAATTCTGTTATTAGGAACATAACAAAAAAAGGAAAATATACCATTTTTATATAATTTCATACAAAACTTGGCCTTTTAGCATAGGAGTAGGGTTTCAAATTCTTTTTCTAAACAAGCATGGGGACCTATCATTTTTATTGTACGTTTTGTTTTTATATATGTTAAACTATGTGCTTAGAAAGTTAAAAAAAAAATCTGTTATTGGGAACATACAAAACAAAAAGGAAATTGTATCATTTAGGCTAATTTGTGCATAAATTGTGGCAAAGGTCTCAACAGATTTTGTAAAAAAATATAGGTTTTACATAAAGATGAGCTTCAAATGTTATTGTAATTAAATGTTCTTTACTTTAATACAATTTTAGCAGAATTGTGACGAATGAATAAATGATTAGACTTCAAAAATATCTTATTTAGCTATTTCATGGACTTGTTCAACTTTTTGGACAGATTGACATGACGGTGGCATTACAAATTATTTTTTTAAATTTTAACAAGCATGGTGACCTACCATTATTTTTGCCTTTTCTGTCTATATATATAACAGAATTACTGTACAAAAAGTTTAAAGAAAATCTGTTATGCAGAAAATACTATAGAAAATGTCTGTAATACTTTGCTTGATTAAATCATAATGCATGTGGTAAGTTAACAACTCAGATTTATTTTCCAAATTCTATATATCATGCTTATGTTAATACCATCCTCTTGACGAAACGAAATTCAAGAAGAGAATTAGCATGTCAGTCATTAATCGTTTTTAAAATATAGAATATACATACTGGAAAAAATCTTTAGTCATTGTGGGTATTGGATATTATATATCATGCTTATGCCAGTACCATCCTCTTGACGAAATGAAATTCAAGAAGAAAAAATAGCATGCAATCATTAATCGTTTTTAAACCATCAAATGTACATATTTTGAACAATTTTTAGTCATTAAACACTGAAAGCAAAAAATTATTTACACTAATATGTCTGCTACGAAGCCTAACAGTGCTATAACTGTTTTATATAATCAACTGCTGTCGTGTTTTCACGCTTAATGTTTTGCCATACAAAAATATCTTTTATTGACTGCTTTATGTGTAGCAGTAGGAAGTCAGAGCTAGGAGATCTATTCTCGAACTTGTGAATGTTCCTAAATTTCCATATTTGCCATTTGGCTTCATAAATTATGGTATTGACAATATTATATTTGAATGGAATTTGATAAAAACCAAGAACCACGTTTTTGAAGTTTATGATTTCTAAATCAAGATCCAGTAATTCAAATATATCTTGGAAAATAGATTCTATATAATTCCATACTTGTTTAATTATGTCACAGTTAAAAAATAAGTGGATGAGCGTTTCTCTTTCCCTTTTGCATATATTACATAATTCATTTGAAAAATTCATAATGTTAAGTTTATGCTCTGTAAATATTGTGTTGTGTAAAAAATTTCCATTGAAATTGTTTAGCTTTCCTGGATGCAAAAGAGTAGTGGATATTTATCCAGACAATTTCCCATTGTGTTTGATTTACTGCTAATTCTTGCTCCCAGTTGATTTCCGTTTTTCAGTTTTGAATCTGTTTTTGAATTTAATACATTTTTTATCTTTTTGTTTTTTAGTTGGCCTGGTAATATTATTTTATTTTTATAATTTAAGACATGTGTCTTTTCTATGCTTTCCTGGGGAGAATTCTCCTGATATCATAGCGTTTAGGTATTTACTTGGTATTGCTTTCCTAATCTGAGCCCATTCCGATATCCAGTTATGCCGGAATTTTAGTTTACGGAAAAGATCTTGTTCTTGAATAAAATAGTTTCTTTGTTCATCCCAAATATCTTTAAGAGAGTGTATATCGCTCTTTAAAAAGGATTTAAAGAATATTGGTTTGTTATTAAAGGTGACCATTATTTCTAAACAGTCGGAGACTGCGAACTTGATCTAAGTTATTTGGTGTTTCGAATTTCCTAAATGATATCCACGCCGAAAATGCATTCCGATAAAACTCTGTTAATTGTAATTGATTTGTTAATCCTTCGATGGAAGAGCAGTTGCACAGGAAATTGTTTTGCGAGTATTCGCGATCGAATTGTAGTAGATAATGTTTCCCTATTGCATACCAGTTATCTAAGTCAGAATTTATAATGCTATATATAGTTTTTAATTGCATGCTTAATATAATGTTTTCGATGTCTATCATGTAGAGCTCTCCTTGGCTTTTATTTTTGTATATTGTAGTTTTAACGACAAGTGTTTTTTCCTATTCCAAACAAAATCCAAAAACGTTTTTTGTAAAATATTTGCAAATGTTTTTGGGATTCCCCTCGTTTCTATCTCGAAATTTATCATTGACAGAGCAAATGTTTTAAGGATGAGTATTTTCCATTGAAGAGTAAGAACTCTGGATTTCCAAACCTGTATACAGTTTTTAAATTTGTTAATTTTATCTAGCCAGATATCATCGTTATCAATATTGTAACCATGGCAGACTCCTAGTGTTTTTGTTCTCCGACTATGTTAATGATATCTCCGTGACCTAGTAAGATGTTCTATTTCTAGGTCCGTCCCACAAACATTGGCCATGTGCTCCACTGTATGTTAGAGTTGTGTGTGGGATAGCATGTGTTATTCTTAAAAGTGTAAGAACGTATTGTATGTTTAATTGGCTAAACAATCTCTATCGATATAAGTTAGATTGACAAATATAAAATATGTGTTTACTTTGGCACCTATGCACATGGTCAGATATCACTATTGATTTGGGGCTTCTGATTGGTTGAAATAAGTATAGGGTCCATATAGTCAGATTGTAAGGTAGATTCTAATTGGATTATATCACCCAAATCATAACAAATCCCCCTAAAACATCAAAGTATTATATATCTATCATAAACATGTTCATTTAAGATATTTTGACTGAACTTTGCATTTGTATGGATACAATTGTACAGAGAGTATATTTGCAAAAAGTATAATCCTTTACAGGAAAATTGTTATGGATACAATAATTACTTAATTTGCGTCTATGCTCATGTTTTCATGTATGTTTTTCACCGAATAAAAATAACACACTTATTTCCTTATGATCAATATATGCTTTACTTACGGTCCACAGTGTCCATTTAAATAGGTACTTTATAATAATCACACCTGATATTGGTTGCTCTCTACGATCTGTTTGGCTAAGACAATATGACAGTATGCCCTGTTGATCAAATAGCCGACATTATGAACTGCTAATCAAATTGCCGACATTATGACATGTTGATCACATTGCCGACATTATGTTCTTTTGATTAAATAGCCGACATTTTGACCTGTTGATCAAATTGCCGAAATAATTTCATGTTGATCAAATAGCCGACATTTTGACCTGCTAATCAAATTATCGACTTCTTGACTCGGTTATGAAATAGACGACACTTGCTGATTAAGTTTGGCGACATTTGATTTGCTGATCGATTAGTTGACAGTTTGATCTGCTGATAAAATAGCCGACATTTTGACCTGCTGAAAAATTAGACAACAGTTTGAACTTCTGATAACTTTTGACCTACTGATAAAATTGCCAACATTTTGATTCGTTGATGAAATAGTCGTCAGTTTGACCTGGTGAGTAAGTACCGACAGTTTGCCTCTATGATTAAATAGCCGACATTTTGATCGATTTTTAAACTGCCGAGGTTTTGACCTGCTGATGAAATAGCACCAGTTTAACCTAATGATTAAATTGCCGACATTTTGACTTTCTGCCCATGTTAGTGAGAGGTTCACCGTTAGGCAGTTTGTATAAGTTAAAATGGCTTGCCTTCAGAAAAAACTTTTATTGGACATAGCGTATGAAATGTTCAGATAAATAGTTTTCTTCGAACTTAATTATTTTTAATTTATATTTACCAAAAATGTGTTAATTAAAATAATGTTCAAAAACAGTTTTAAAACATTACATAAAACAGTTCCTGTTTCTGATGTATATATGTTGATGTTTGATGTATATATGTTGATGTTTGATGTATATATGTTGCGTAATGCACCTGCTAATGCATCTACGATTGTAGAACAAAATCAGAAATTATTGTTCTTTTTTTCTTTACATTACAAGTAGGAGTGTTAGTAAAGAAATACTTTATTTTCGAACACAAGAAGGTATTAAAGTCCAACAGAACATATAGCATTCACGGAACACAGTAAACCACAGTAAACCAAAAATACACGTTCAAAGCAAACAACGGAAAATGCGAGAGCGTAAATATTGCAACATGATCCCCAATTGTTATAACCACATTCTATAAAGACACCAGATGTCCACAAATATGCGAGGTCTACTGTTCATGGGAATGTCAAAAACGTATGCTTTTTACGGAAAGTTGATAGTTTTAATTAAGAATGACAGTGTTGATCAGCTGATACATTAAACTGTTGTAAATGTTGATTAATTGGTATACTACATACAATCCCTTATTCTCCATAATGTTTCTTACACGCCGTCCTTTTCACAAATATAATGCATCAGTTCGGCACATTTTTTATCCCAAAATAAGCCGTTGATTGAATCGCAATGTTTACCCAATACGTTCGGCTGGGTAAGATGCCAAAAGCCATTGCCAACAGGCAGAGGGATACCGACGGACGAGACCGACTGGTTAACATCTGGAAAGTTGTCAGCATTGATATTAGTGAGGCTAAGCCAGAAATCTTATTGTATCCTGCAAATAAAAAATAATACGCTGGTAAATCGCTGAAACTTGTTAAAGCTTGATCATTATTAAGGGCGATTTTAAAGCATGATCCCAATCTAAATACGTACTTACTACATGTTTTATAAAATTAGCGGATTCGAGTTGTTTTTTCACACTTTAACCAACAAACATTTTGATAAAAGTGTGTCAGTGTAGTTGGGGTTACCTAAACTTTTAAATACATTCTTAAACTTATATATTTATCAATAATTAAAACAAATATGACATATTATGTTATTCTTAATATATGAATTTCCTTCGCTGAAACTAATACGGTAGGTTTCATCTGTAGCGCTTGTTTAAGCTCAGGTTTTACATTCCTTTTCAGGCAAAAATAAAACTGTAGCCTATGTACCCTATCACGGGTGTGTACGTATGTGAAGATCGCTCTCACTGACCATTTTTAGTAGGAATATAATTATTCATGTAGATATGTGTTTATGAGAGTACATATAAAAGTCGAACAAAAAAGGTAGCATTCAACTTACCCTATCCTCATTCCTATAACACGGAACAGTGTACATAAATATATAACCGCCAGTTTATATTCTCTAACAAACAAGATAGCATTAAAAGGCACTATAAGTATAACACATAAATAATCATGTATATATGAATATAAAAACAAAAGCCTTGTAAGCCACAAAGCAAGTACTTAATGACTGTTTACTTTGACTGAAGCCAGAGAAAGATTTGGCTGAAGCCAGAACAACAAGAGAAAAATACATTACGGGTACGACAAGACAATATTTAAG
Source organism: Cyrtodaria siliqua (assembly GCA_037043455.1). Classification (NCBI taxonomy): domain Eukaryota; kingdom Metazoa; phylum Mollusca; class Bivalvia; order Adapedonta; family Hiatellidae; genus Cyrtodaria; species Cyrtodaria siliqua. The sequence continues at coordinate 48,137 of JAWPHD010014304.1, read as the reverse complement.
ACAAACACCAAACGCTAACGTCATTTGAGTATCTAGGTAGACGTCATCATAATTATAGTCAACAATCTGTCCGGTCATCGCACAATGCAAGACGAAATCATAGTGGAATAAAGTAAATGGGTCAACCACTAAACATGCAGTGAGATTCAAAATGATAGGGTCATAATCTATTTTGATTAACTTTTTAACAAAAATAAGTATAAATATCGAACAGGAAATGCAGCTTTCACAGAACACAGTAAACCCCAAAACACGCAAAAAGACAAACATGAATGGCAATGAATGGCAATGTAAATGCAATAGGAATAATTGCATATGACGTCACAAACACAAAAAGAGTAACAAAGATTATATGAAAGTGATTATGACCAAGGATCTTGCGAAGTTTGGAAATCACATCACCATGCACGTCAGGTTGAGATAGTCCTAGTCGCAGGAAAGTTCTTACATTTTAAAGGTGGATCTGGGTTTCGATAATACAATAAAGGTAGGTCTGGGTTTCGATAATACAATATTGCAAAGTAGCCTTATAGCTATACATATATTACGAATATTAAAGTCTCGGGCAACATCCCCGTCTAAGTGGAGATACTTAACAATATAAAAATTAAAATTATCTCTCTTTTGATTTTACTAATTATGAAGAAAAAAGAAGGGACAGTATTAGAAATTTTAGCTTTGTTAAGTTGAAGTTTATTATAAATAGATAGTATTAACCATAGTAGAAAATAAAGGATTGTCAATGCTCAATATGTCATCCAGATACCGAGAGGTGTCAGTAAGGCTTCAATTACATCTGACTGAGTATCGGATAGAAGACTCAACATGAAATCGCTTTCATAGCAATACAAGAAAAAATCTACGACAAGATGTGCATCCATAGGGATGCCAACAATTTGTCTATACACGGCTTTTTCCATACATGATAAAAAAGTATCTAATAGTGAAGTGAGTGCTTCATAATCACTTTGACAAGTCCACATAGTGTAATTGTCTAGACTGCCGTTAGTAGAAAACGCTTTAATATTGTTACATACTAGAAATGTAGTTTTTTTCGCTAACGAAAGTTTTTTTTGAATGAGAGCAATAAGTTTGTCTTTGATATGGTAAGGTTGTTTATAGTGTTGAATACCTATAGATGAAACTTGACGTTTACTGCAAATTTGATCAAGAAAGTCTCATGAAATTTTAACTGATCAATATAAATTAATCCCAGATTTGTCATAAGCTTTAGCACAATATTGTTTAAGTGATCTTTAACGGCAGTAAGACAATTTTGAAAGCTACTAGTATGGCATTGTTATTGTGTGAGAGTTTCAAGTAAATAAACAGTGTACGAAAGGAGGTTAATAAATACTGAAAAGGGGATCCCTTGGAAGCAACAAACACAAATTAGAGATAAAAGTAGCAGATTCGGTTTTATTGAGTCTTTGTGACGTTTACTATCTGAGTAATATCCTTAATACGCATTTTAATGAAAACGTAGATGTAAATGAAAAAGTGAAACAATTGGTCAACGTTATTCATTTGACTAACTTTTGGTAGGGATTGATGTCATATAGAATGGCTTTTGGTGTCTGAGTCATGGACTGAATAATGACATACACAACAGGGGTGAAGACGGTTCATAGTGACCTACCTTTCAAAGGAACATGCTGCCGGCAGGTAGATGTAAACATGTATGAAGTTTGAATGCTTTACAGTCTTACGTGTCTAAGAAATGGACTTAACGAAACACTTAAATATTAGTTCAGTTAAGGCGGACGGACAGATGGACCGACAGACGGACCGACAGACAGACACTGATCACTCCACTTTCATACCAACTCCACTTTCGTGATGGGGCATAATAAAACAGTACGTTATGTGTCTTTCCTGTGCTAATTTTAATTTCACAATATTTCCTTTCAAAATGAAAAAGTATGCATGGATTTCATGATTTAAATCGGTTGGGATATTTGCATCTAAAATAGGCCGTGTGCTGCTACCCAAATGTTGACATATTGGTACCCTCAAGCTGGAAAATTCTAATATGCATTTTCGGAAAGGTTAATGTCTTACGCTTCTTTTAAGCCAGGATAGTATTTTTAGTTCGGTAGCTTAAGTGTATAAAACTATTGTTTTATAAAGGGAGGTAATACTCTAAATTGATATAAAAATGGATGTATGGCATGGATTAACTCCACCAATTTTTGTGTGTATTTGATTGCATTCAAAATGGTTACGTAAGTCATGTTAACATATAACAGTTCAATAGTTCAACTCTTAAAAACGTATAAAAACATATGGAAGCAAACATTTAACCAGTTTAATCATTAAACGCACGTTCTATCGAAAGAAGGTATAGATAACCAAACAAATTAGAATATATTTATCCTTTTTAAGCAAATTACTTGCTAATATAGTTTTTTAGGAAACAAAACGAAATAATATAAACGTATAACTTCTCTGTAATAAAGGTGTTGCTATAAAGGGAGATATTAAAGTACATTTTTAAGTTCATAGAAATGTTACAATTTAAAGTTCCATTTTATTTGTCTTTGTGTCACCTCCGTAGCATGGCAGACAGGTAGGGATCGCTTTGTCCGTAGTCTGTCTTCATTCGTCGTCTTCGTCCATCTGTCCGTCACGCTTTAACCTGCAACCTGAACTTTGCCTTAACATAAAAAGTATTTAATCTATGTTCATGAAACATCATAAACATTTTCATCTCACCCCAAGGAAAGTCGTTACACATGTCTAATAACTTTGTCTTTCATTTCGGCAAAGTTATGCCCCTTTTCATTAAACCTTTTACCTGCAACCTGACCTAGCTCATAACGTTAAATAAGCACATGGCAGCCTATAAAAGTGCTCTGTGGAACACTCTTCTAGTTATTTATTTAACATATGCAAAAGCCTATGTGATTATCAGCCCTCGATTCCATCATTGAATTATATACTATTGCTAAATTCACCTTCACACTGGCAATATGTATAGCATAATTGTAAAAGTACACCACTGTTAAAAAAAGAAAAATATTCTTTATATCCCATGTGCCTTCAATACACAAATGATACACATGAAAAGCGTGCACTTACATTGTAAACTGAAACATGTGGTATGGTGAAACGTTCGGATGAACAGTTTATTAGATTTGTTATTTGGTTTGGACCATATTTGTTCGAATATAGACATGCTAATGATCAATTGGTTTTGTTTGGCAATGTGTCTATGCAAAATAGTCACTCAGTTTTATTTAACACATCCACAAATATAGTTGCCTGTTATAAAATATTTACAGAGAAAGTCCGTCAATGTCATCATACTATAACATTGAGATTATTTCAAAACCACATGCCTCATGACTTTAATGCTAACTGCTTGGGTAGTAAAACTGGTAATAGTAGGGAGCGGTACTTGAAACAATTTTTAGTTGACACTAACTTGATCGCTGCGAATAGCTTAGATTTATGCACTTGTGCGAAGTCTACCTTTGTATCGTACGATGAAAGCTGTGAATCAATCATTGATTATATTATGCTGCCGTTAGAAAGAATTGACTGCATACATCAGTGCGAAATTGTAGATGACCATTGTTTGAATGTATCGAGGCATACTATGATAGGCCAATTATATGTAGTATAAATGTACCTGTTTTTGATGTAAATTATTACTCAAATAAAAGTGATATGTCTACAACATATGGTGTCAATTGGCGGAAGGTAATTACAAGGGATATACAAAGTTATTAGGAAATGCTCAAAAATACATTCGAGCTACACAATCTACAGGGTGCGTATTTAAGCGAATACACTGAAGTTGATCAGGCATACAATATATAGAGGATCTTAAACTCGTTCCCATTTCATATAAGATTTATGAAACGAGTTATGAATTATTTTAATTTTAACGAGCCTTTTGGCGAGTTAAAATTAAAAATAATTCATAACGAGTTTCATAAATCTTATATGGAATGGGAACGAGTTTAAGATCATTTTTATCACATAACATTGCAATCAAATTAGTAAAAATGATTAGATGGACATATAACCGCCACGACGTCAGACACACTTTAGCGCCAAAACGTCATCAAATATGTGACGTCGTAACGTCGCGTCTCACACATGACGATGCGTATAAAAGAGTTCGTGTTTCACCTCTTTACAAAATAGCAGTTTACGTCAACTTTTTAACAAACCAACAACAATTTTTTGTATAACGTGCATTATTTTTATAAGCTGTCACAAATAGTAAGTTTATGACTCCGATCTGGGTGAATTTGTAATACATAAAATAGTTTCAGTTAATAAACTTGCGTAGTGTTACAGGTTTAACTCAACCAATCAAAATCGTTCCAGGTTGTATTACACGTGTGTCATACAATAGAATATTAAATGGGTGTTCGACACTGCTAACAAGGGACGTTATGTGATAAAATCACACATACAGTAGGTGGAGCATCTGAAAAGTGGTTTCCCAAATCCAAATTTAAACATTTTCTCAAACCATATTGGAACCCTCAGCTAACTGAATTACACACAAGTATGACTGATATACGCAATGCGTGGCTTATTGACGGTCGTCCAAGGGATAGATCCGTGAATTCATTTGAATCATATAAAGTAGCTAAATCTAAGTTTAGGGAAAAACACAGGTTTCATGTTCAACTATATTCCAGTTAAATGAAGAAATAGATAAAACGGCAGAAAAGAACAAAACTGACTTTTGGAAACTTGTGCGTTCTCCCAGAAAACGATCAAATTCGAAAGCAGGGGCCGAAATTAAATTTAATGTGGTTGTTTATCGAGACAATAAATAATATAACAGATCAATGGAAACAGTATTATACAAAGTCATATACTCCGTGCTTAAACGCGATGTATGATGATGCTTGGAAAAAAACTGTTGATGTTAGAGTCAATAATATTTTAGCATCTACTCACACACATGACGTCATTAACGTAACTCCTAAAGAGGTAAATATGTCACTGAATGTGTGCAAGCGTGGTAAAGCCTGTGGCATGGACAATGTTTATTATGAACATTACATATATGGCGGGATAGTAATAAGTAACGTTTTAGTTAATCTATATTAAGCTATGCTACGCCTAAGCTACATTCCTTCTGATATGAATAAAGGGATTATAACAGTATTACATAAAGGTGGGAGAAAGCGAAAAGATGACCCGGACAATTACAGGGCAATCACCCTTACTCAAACGACTTTGAAAATCTATGAAGACATATTATTACGTCGCTCAAAGGCAAAACTGTTATCAAGATTAAGTCCTCTACAAGGGGGCTTTCAGGAGCAACTAGGGTGCATGATGACATCATTTTTATTTAAAGAGTGTATTCTCTACGGTAAAGAAAACAAAAGCAAAGTATTTGTTGGTCTCATGGATGCCGGCCAAGCATTTGATCGTCTCCGGCACAATGGAATGCTAAATTGTTTGAGACCGAAATAGATGACAACATATTTTTAGTGCTTGCTAATATGTATCGTAATATGCAAAGTTGTGTAAGAAACCAAGGTTGTATTTCAGACTGGTTTTATGTAAAACAAGGCACTAGACAAGGTGGCAAAAGTTCCCCAATTATGTACCTTCTCTTCATAGATGGGCTAATCAAAGAGTTAGAAAACAGTGGACTTGGTTTTTGTATGTATAACTTAAATGCAGGATCCCCTACTGTTGCTGATGATATGGTCCTCATATCATTATCTAAAAATGGGTTAAATAAGATGTTTGATATATAAATATGCTATGAAATGGCGCTTTGATTACAATATTAAAAAATGTGCAATTTTTTGGTCAATTGTGTAGATTACCAAACAAATACCTCGCGAAGTGGATATTTATAAATAGGTTGATGAGTTTTTTTAATAATGACAACCAAGTGTTAGGTTATATTCCAGACATACACAGACTGCTTAAAAAATATAATATATTTTATTTACTAGAGAGTTTTGTAGCAAAGTCGAACATTCCGTCAAAGTGCTCACTGAAACAAATTTTTAAAACTAAGGTGTGCGATCTGGAATCAAACCAAAGGCTCTCACGAGTAGGCCTTAAGTTAAATTAAATACCATGCTATTGTTTATTTAACAATTTGGAACCAAGTGATATTTGGAAATTAAGCAGGGAAAGACCTGATTTAAAGAAACATGGGTATACTGCAATATTAATGCTTGGAATTTGTTTCTCTTTTAGTCGCTCTGAAAAGTGTAGAATGTGTAATTTGTTAGTAGACAACTTACTATTACATATTATGCATAACTTTTCAGTTAACGACTCCGCGAGACAAAAACTGTGGAATGCATTAATACAAAATATAGGATTAAAGTTATACAAAGAGTTTATTCTTAAGGTCCTCGAGATCAGATATGCATATTATTATCAGGATTCAAACACTTTTCGACAATTGAATCTGAAACTGATAACATGTTGGCTATTATTGTAAAAATGGTTCATACTATTTTTAATTATACATAGTAATGCAGATTATTGTCACGAAGGTGTAATTAATTACTATAAGTGTATTTAAAATACATAATGGTTAAGTTTCTTTTTCAGTAATGCCAGCAGGCAGCTGACGATATTACGACTCGTTTTAAATGCTGGGAATATTCTTTATTTATTTTGTGTAGATATACATTATTACATAAGTACTTTAGATTTTTTGTATTTTATTATAGAAAATGAAATAATATTTTCAATAGTGGTTCCTACTATGTTTAATAAGTCTATATCATTAGTTATGAGAGTAGGCATGAACTAATTTAAGCTCAGTAAACTGTACCATTTTCACATCTTGAGTTTCGTTTCGGCAAGAGTCATAAATATGGTACATGTTATTATATAGGGTTATTACACTAATTTAAGCTGAGTATATTGCACCATTTTGTCTTCTTGTGTTTCGTTTCGGCAAGAGTCATGCATATGGTAATACATAGCAAAATATGATTCATATAAATAGTATTTATTTAAAATTCCCTACTCATCTTTAGTCTAATTGTAAAATAATCATTAATCGACATGTATTGCTGTATGTATATAGTCTTGATCCATCATATATATATATACGTTAACGTTCGCTAATGTTAAATTGTGAATTTGTATTATTTGTTACAATTATATGTATATGCACTCCTGTACATTAGAGGAAATAAAGAATCTATCTATCTATTGAAAGAATATCTTTGCCTTTTTACAATGGTGCAGTTCGAAATTTGGATGATGTGATAACATGGCTTATTTTATTTAGAAATGATGTCTCGTCTGCACTCCCTGGATAAATGGAACAATTTATTTGACATTAAAAAAAACACACACAAAAAACTTCGGCAAGATAAATACAACAGAATGCAAAATGGCAATAGCTTCTGTTCTTTCTTTACCAACTGAGATGTTCAACTGCGCGCATGATTTTCCCGCCAGGTTAGTTGTGTCAATGGATGCGTCAATAGTTTTCACTGTGAAACTTGGCCAAGGTATTATTGATATAATCCTTAATGATAGTTAAAACAATTAACAACACATACTTGTTAACGTTTCGGCTTGACAACCTTCATCATAATTTAATTTTCTGATATAATCATTCAAATATAAAGGGATAGAAAAATCAAAAATCATTGTAAGTGACAGTGTGGACAATCAGATTTGCTTCTTTTTCGCTTCTTTTTGGCATTATAAAAAAAACAATGTAACGCTAAACTTTGTCGTTATATATTCATGGATTCAATAAATGTCATGGATCTTCATCCATCCATTAAATAATTACACTTAATCCATTCCAATACTTGCGATTTCATTCAGTTGCACTTACGATTTCATTTTGCTCCGTAAACATCCCGGACACATACAGATCCCGGAAACATTGCCGCATTCTACACTGAGTAGACTGTTCTACGAAAACGTCAAATGCACAGGCGAAACGGTGACCTCTGAACGTTCCAAAATATGTGTTGATACTATTCAAGGTTTTTAAACGAGTTCTCTAGGAATTCAAGTTGTAAGGCATGCTTATCGCCACTTACATGAGCCATATAAGTATAAGCTGCATTCGGAAGCTGAATAATCCAGTGTATCATAACAACGGCTTGTTGTATGTCCATCATATAGAGTTGTGGATTCAACTGGTCAGCTCTTGATGAGCAATATTCCCCATACATATGCAGCAGCAACAGTACAACATTTGCATGCATACCACCACGTGCAAACAAGGACCTCGGAAAGTGTTACATACCTTTAAAATAGGGATGGTACACCTTGGACTTTGTAATAGGGCCTGTTATAACAAATGACCCATCTGTTCCTTTATAATTTCGGAATGTTATCAAAGTATCTAGCGAAACTTACTCAACACTGTACTTGCAGAAAGCATAGACTTCCCTGTATTGTAGCATGTTGTGAATGCAGGTGAGTTAGTTGTAGCATGTATACCAGATTCAGAATGTTAACATGCGTCAACATTCGGCAGATGAAAATGTAGTATTCTGTTAAAGATGTTAATATCATGATTGTCTCTTACAATAGGTTTTAGACGTATGTTATTTTCCAGGCTGAGTTTTCTTTAAAACTACGTTTACTTCTGAATTTCATTTTTCTCAACCCAAAACCGAAATATCACTTCCGTCGGTTCTGTTAATTGGCATATATTTGTTTGCAATAGTTTAATAAAAGAAATACTACAATGGCATTTACGTATGCAATTTGTGAGTTTGAGTTTAATTATTAAATTCGTTTAAAAATATCTTCAATCTATGCATTGCAATTTTGTTTTTTAACCTTTTTTTCTTTTTTTCTTTTTTTTTCTTTTTTGTGTGTTCGCCCATTTTTTCCCCATATTTCTTATCATTTCATTTCCCTTTCATTTCAAAAGAAATTATTTTTTAATAAACATTAAAATTGTCGTAAATTTTATTAGCAGTTTTCAAGTTACTTCAGAATATTTTGTCTGTACCTTAATACATATTTATTTACATTTTTGAAAACTACTTTGTTTTGTTATGAATAAATATCCAAAAATATTTTATTTCATTCTTTATGTTTGTAGATATTCTCCAAAAATGTCCATATGTATAAACTTTGTTTATTCCAAACATTTTTCTCATGTACATTAATATAATAGAATGTTTAAAGAACATTCAACTCCCTTACATTGCAATAAAATTGTATTTTCAATAGCCCAGTTTTCGGCTTCGGCGGTTTTGGTTTAAATTTCGATATTCTGGGCCAAAAGAAATGGCATTTTCAAAAGGACTGTCTCTTCTGTAGCTCATGACACCTTTACATTTAAAGAAATTCTGTTTTTCTACATTTTAATCATAATTTAACATGTCATAACTATTCCAAAAATCAGCGACTTTAATTCATTTTGTGTTGCTTTCCCCCTAAATTTTAAGATTATATGATTTATTCATTCCAAATATTTGTTTTCATGAACATGTATATAACAGATAACTTTAAGGACTTTTAATCTCCTTATATTGTAATGAGAATTATATTTTAAAAAGTAATCCCGTTTTTATGATTTTATGAAACTTTTGGCCCAAAATATCCCAGTTTTTCAAATCTCTGATCTTTTAGAATTTTACCTATATCTCCGGACATCTTTAGATGAATGAAAACACTTTAAACAGTTCCATTTTGTTTAATTGGAAGTGTCAATATTTTTTAAAATAATTATTCCAAAAATCAGCGATTTGTATGCTTTTTTTGCTGATTCCCCCCCAAAATGGCAAGCTGTATGCATTTTGTTCATTTAAAATATTATTTTAATTTATATGAATATAACAGACAACGTTCAGAAGTTTCAGCTCCCTAATATTGCAATAATAATAATATTTAAAAAATTATTCCAGTTTTTATTTAGCAAAATTGAACATGTTTTTGCCCAAAAATAATGTGTTAAGCTACCGTTTCAGAAAAACTATCTTGGCTATTTCATTTTTACTATGATATATGTAAAAGGTGGTAGCATTTAAAATTTGCCAGCTGAGTTGGTACCGAAAAGTTGAGTAGCCCATGGTCTAATATTATCGGAATATATATCAAGACATATATTTGTTTTATGTTGAGTAACACTGCAAATAGTTTTTGCCTTTTTAAGGCATGCTAAATATATAAAATACGAGTGATTATCCAAATGTAAATTCAGATGTCTTCTTCATACAAGTGACTGTTAAATACAGTTGACCTCTAAATACAGAGGACATATATATATGTATATATATATATATATATATAGGGAGAAATATTTGCGAACTACCAAGGACAGACAACCTTCGGACGAACGACGGCTGGGCGCCTAGCTATGACGAGAGACACAGAAATCAAACGTATGCATTCACTTCCTAAAAGGATAGCTGCACCCATGTTGATAAACTGTATCTCTACCGTATAACACATTCGTCTGGAGGCGCAATTAACATATACACGCATATATACATACAATTATAGCTCATATGCGTGGGATCACATTTAAGCATTTAACCACACACAGCTGTATTAAGATATATATATATTTTACAATAACATATACCTTTATCGTTTTCTAATTTCTCTGGATGTAGACTTTATTGCTTGAGATTTATTTTTGATGGGATGAACTTGTAATTACACTGTCTTGTCAATTCGGTTGTACAGTGCGGATCTATGATGCCATTGCGTTTGAGTGCTGTGATTTCTATAGGACCATTTATCTCCGTTTCTATACTGTATGCATATATCATTACTTGTAGCATTTACGAAGTAATATTCATTTTGGTGAATTTGACATTTTGGCCTTGACTTCTGTCCCCTGGGGTCTGACTCTGTATTCGAAACGAGCAAAACCGACTGAATGACGGACGGACACACTTCGAAGAGTGCGGATATAATTTTCAAAATACCAATGGGCAGCATAAATAAGGCTTATACTTATGTTATTTACATTTAATTGTGAAGCCACACAAACAAAGACTCGCATGACAACACTACAATGGAAATGGTTTAAAACACATTTTACAAACAGACTTGAACATAATAAGTATGACATGTGATACAGCTGATGTTACATAGAACAATTTGAGAGAGAGAGAGAGAGAGAGAGAGAGAGAGAGAATCGTTGTTTTTTCTAACGGAATGATCACCAATTAGATAACTACTCGTTATTCATGGATATATTCAACATGATATAGCTTAGAAATACGTACGTAGTAATGAAGCTCGTTCGAGATAAATAATAAAAATAAAAATACATGCATATGCAAATAACGATTAAATGTCATTTTCCTTTTAAATGTATCTCTATCCGGCGCTGACGATGTCTTTATAAGTAAGAAAGCAATAGGTGAGACCGACATGTCAACATGTTTAAATACTATAAAACATGTATTTACTTAAACGTCCGTATTTAAACCTCATGTAATCATGGTCTATTTAAACCTACATAAAACCATATACAACCAGAAGGTCCTGAATCGCCCATCGGATAGCCTTTGTCCATTATAGATACGTGCAACAGTAACAGAAGTGGGTCAGACAAAAGAGGTATGTTAAGTTTAGAAGATATGTCCCGTATAACTCTATTTTTAACTATTACCCCTGGTCATGCTAAAGTTTAACTCCATGAACATCATTTAAACAAACGTGGTAATGTGTTTTCCCTATGTAAGTCTATATAAAACGTGCCCCTGCGGTGTAGTCAAATTTGAATACATTTGGTAGATGACCATAACTTACGATACATGCTAAATATTAGACCTCTAGTTCTTGTTGTTTCAGAGAAGTTATGTTTGATTTGTTTGTTTGAATGGAGTTTAAAGTCATTTTCCCGCACACTTTAGATTATGTATTGCGGTCGATTATTAGTGGTGAACCAGTTCTGTATACCTTCCGCCATTCGTAATTATCGACACTTTCTCACAAGTCGAGCTCGTGGTGGGATTCTAACACGCAGTGGTGATAGTCATGAAGGTTTTAAACTCAGCTCTTTACCCTCTCTCCAATAGTTTCAGAGACGTTTTTTTAAATGATTTTCCTGTGTAACTCTATGCAAAACTGCAAACTCCGCCGGGACCAAATTTTACCCGAGGGTCACATTTAAAAAAAAGAAAATGGCAGAGGACCATAATCTTATGCTACATGACATATACAAGAGCTCTTTTTCTTTTCAGAAAAGAAGATTTTGTTTAGTTTTTTCCTATATAAATATATCATGCGGGATCACATTTGACATCAAGATCACCATCTGAACAAACTTGGTAGAGGACCATAAGATTTTGCTTCATGCAATATATTACAACTCTAGCTCTTGAATTTTGAGAGAAGAACGTTGTTTAAAGATAGTCCTATGTAAATATATGTAAAACTATGTCAACCTCAGAGTTACCATTTTAACTTAGAAGAGGACTATAAGCTTATGCTACATGCAATATATGACAGTTCCCTCCCTGGTTTCACATTACGTGGTCCGAGTATTAACTTTCATACCCCATCCAACCCCTTCTCTAAGACGCGAAAACGGGATTGGCTGGGGTATGAAATAAAACCTTAAATTCGGCATAAAAATTTGCATATTGTAAAATTAAAACATTTAATATGTAATTTTAAACAGGCTATCGCATTTTTCAGTAAAAAACGTTTTTAAACGCGTTTTATTGTCGAAATATCCTTTACAAAATCCTGCTAATATAAGCTTTCCCATCGTTTAATGGAATTAAAGTGGGACCGTGTAATAAGAGAAGATATTTCAATGGGTTTCCTCTATAAGTATATGTAAATCATGCAACCCCCTCCGCCACCCGGGGCGGGGTCAAATTTTACCCCAGGAACACCACTTGAACGAACATGTTGGAGGAACATAAGCTTATGCTACATTCAAATATTAGACCTCTCGATTTTGTAGTTGCAGAGAAGACGATTTTGTTTAACATTTCCTGTAAAACTATGACTCCCGGACCAGAGCAAAATTCGATCCCAGAGTCGCAATTTGTCATATATGCTGCATGCATTATTAGCTCTATGCCCTGTGGTTTCAGAGAAGAATGTGCAAGTTTACACATTTGTTCCTTATATAAGTTTATGTAAAACATGCAAAATCTCTATGTACAAACGTTGATTTGTCAAGCATTTGAACAAGCTTGACATTCTGTAGGGGTTGATCATTTATTGTGAAGAATAGTTGAAATCTGTTCAGTGGTTCTTGAGAAGAAGATTTATTAATGTTACGACCTTTAATAGTAATGGTTGGATGCTTTTTTTTAATTTAATATTTTATTTCACCAGATTTACATTTGTAAGTCATGGTACTGGTTGCATGTAGCGTGTACCAAATTTTAACAATTTTGAAAACCATTGACCTAAAAAGCATCTATATGAAGTTTGGTCGAAATTGACTTTTTCTGAGAAGAAATATTTTAAAGCAAACGTTAACAACGGACGTCGGACGACGACTGACGACGGAGGACACACCGACGCACGAAGAGAGATCTCAATATATTCGGGTGAGCTAAAACTAAAGTTTGTGTGGATTTATTATTAGACAGCACAACCACCAAATGTACATTATTTCATTCCACCAAATGTACATTATTTCATTCAATTCTTCAAAATAGTACTTGAAAACGGTAATATACAGTTAATGCATACTAATATACAAGCTTATTCTGTAAACATACAGCCATCTAAAATATTATAGATCATTTAATATCCATACATGCGTATAAACAATTTCACTCGACGTTTAAATAGCTAAAGTTCGAATCAAGTTACAGCACACGTTTCAACATATTTAAATACTTCTAAAAATGAAATACTGAAAGCAAAACGATTGATTAAAGAGGAAGAGTCCTGACTACTACACATTTTATAATTTCAACAGTGTTCGCATCATTTTAAATTTTATTTACAACGATATGTGTACAATGTGTTTTCATCAGAAAAAAACGCATCATTCAATAGACTAGATTTTAGCTAGATTGTAAACAATGGAAAACCTTGTTGTTTCAGACAACATTCATTCCATGGATTTATCTTCAAACGGACTGGAGGAGATCTGGAAGACTAACGGGTGTCAATCCAAATACTAGTAAAACCAGTATAATGGGTGTCAATCCACATACTAGGAACCAGCATAATGGGTGTCAATCCACATATTAGAAACCAGCATAATGGGTGTCAATCCACATATTAGAAACCAGCATAATGGGTGTCAATCCACATACTAGGAACCAGCATAATGGGTGTCAATCCACATACTAGGAACCAGCATAATGGGTGTCAATCCACATACTAGGAACCAGCATAATGGGTGTCAATCCACATACTAGGAACCAGCATAATGGGTGTCAATCCACATATTAGAAACCAGCATAATAGGTGTCAATCCACATACTAGGAACCAGCATAATGGGTGTCAATCCACATACTAGGAACCAGCATAATGGGTGTCAATCCACATACTAGGAACCAGCATAATGGGTGTCAATCCACATATTAGAAACCAGCATAATGGGTGTCAATCCACATACTAGGAACCAGCATGATGTGTTTCAGGTGTATATTCGATGTACATATGCACTACAAATCTAAATTAGTATTATTAATGAAATAGTTTGATCGGGAAAACTCAAAGACTCGGCAAGTTGTTGGTACATAAATAATTAATATTATTATACCTCACATAAGACGCCCATGCTAAATCCCCATAGACAACAATGTGTAATTTCTTACTATCTCACGCGAGGGTGATAGTACAGGGTGATAGTAAATCGCAGGGTGATAGTAAAAAAATTATCACATGCGAAGCTTTGATGCGCGCTGTTTCGGTGACGTCATCGGCTCAGTATGGTGAAATTGCTATTTTTAACTCATCATAACTTCAAAAGTACTTGAACGATTTCAATAAACTACCACTCATTTTCTTAGTTACGTTATTTCCGATCCAACGATATAACATTCATAGCAACTTTTAGATTTTTTTTTTTTTTCAAAAATGGAATCTGGCAAAGTGAAATCGGTACTGAAAATGAATCTTGTTTTTGCCCGAGGGGATTTCGGTTTAATAAAATAAATATCACATGATACTTTCAGGTTGTCATCAATACATTTTTGTGATCCGATAAACGTTTATTTAATAGCAATATGAAACCCCTATGAATTGATATTTATAATTAATTAATAACGAAAATACACGAGACGTCGTGTTTTCCAGTCCAAACACATTTTTATAAATAAAAATAATTCAACCGAACTTAATATGGGCTTATCTAAAGCTCGTGCACATTTAATTTAAAAAAGAAGCAAACAATGTTTTTTGTTGTGTTTTTTTTGTGTGTGTTTTTTTGTATTTGTATTGGCACCAATTACGCTTCCAGACCGTGTCCAGTCCCTTTAAATCATCCTCTTTCGGATCATTGCCCTGTTATCGCTCTTCCAGACCGTCTCCAGCCCTTTAAATCCGCCTCTCTCGGATCACTGCACTGTTATCGTACAGTGCGCACTGTTATCGTACAGTGCATAAGGGTATATAGAGTCATCCGTAGCAAAGAATCATTTTCTGTTTCAATTCAATTTTCTCAGCTCATGTATTTTAGTTTATTTTACAATTGTCGACCCTTGAAAATATATCATTTAGGTATACATTGATGCAGCAGTGAAATCATTTGATACATTTTTCCATGCAAAAAGTATCACTAAATGCAACACTTATCAGAAGAAATAGAGATTATTCAACTGCTGGGATCGATTATAGGGAAATCCTTCACGAGTGGTAGACGTGTGGTTCTTTTTACGAACGAGCGCACGCGAGTGAGTGGAAAAACAAAGCACGTCTACCATCAAGTGAAGGATTACCCAATAATCGATCCCAGCAGTTAAATAATATATTTATTTAAGAAATAATAAATATGTACCTGTGTTTTATCGGTGAATAAAATACAGTTTGGAGTTCGGATGCGTAGTAATTAAATCACGAGTGCGTTAAGGAGGTCAAGGTAATCAGGCTGCTATGTTTACGGGCTGTTCCATTGGGCGCCCCCGTATGCAAAGTTCTGCGTTTCAATAAACTAGTAGTCACGTGACAAACAATTAAGTCATTGCTTACGTCATATAGCTTGCGCTGTATGAAGCCAAATGTGCTCACCTTGTTCAAGATGCTTATTAATGCTATATTACATGTACTGATGCATATGATGGGTTTATATCGGAGATGTGCACGGTTTGGAAACATGGCAAGTTTGTTGTCATTAACATTTCATTAAAATTACTGTTGAATTTGTCTTCGTGACGTATATTTACCAAGTGACGTCATGTAACGTGGCGCTTCCAACGGATGAAATATACGCGGGGAATTAATGGAACAGCTGTATTTTATCGTGAATAGCATACAGCTGTCTCTCTTCTTTGTGTATATGACAGAATGTGGAGGTCGTGTAAGAATACATTTTAAATTACGTTTTTGCAAACAAATATTCGCTTTATCGATACAATGAAATAATGTAAATGTCGGTGCAAAACAATCACAGTTATAGAACAGTAATTTCAGAAATGTTGTTATCATACAACTAAAAGAGTTAATCTAAATCAGAAACTAAATAGACTTTTCCCTTTCATTTTAAACTGAGATATTTTCACCCAAGTGATTCTATACACTCTAATGCACTGTATATATCGACTCACATTCGCACGCTCAGTATGTTTCAGCTATGTGGAATCGATTAACTGCCGTTAGTTTCAAGACAAGCATTTCCTTTCCTAATACATCAGTGCAGCTAATGATTCATGTTAGGTTTGCAACTTCATATAATTCACAGAGCACTGTACTAATGTATTCCCTGTCTTGACCCATCTCTTGGCTCACCATCATTTACAATGATTTAGTCTATGTTTAATGCACATTTCTACACTATGACCTCATTGTCATCAAGATCTATTTGTGGAAATATCTGAACACAATCTTGTCTGTATGTCCTGTATCTGGATTTGTTCAATTCAATATTGATGTCTTTTATTCTTGTTTTCTGATGCATGCGACTTGACCAGCCATTTGCGCCATTGCTTGACCATTCATTGGCCCCAACCGTGAAATCCTCCTGACAAAGCAGCCGAGTCGGACTTCTGTCATTTCCATCTGATTCCATATCAGCAAACTTGTCAATGTCACTTAACTCCATTGGTCTATTATTGCTAGGACCCACTACTTTGTCCGTTTCATACAGTGGATTTCTATACCTTCGTAAATTGTGTAAATTGTCAATGTTTTCGTTATTGGTCTTCTCTTGTGACAGATCTGACGCCATTCTCCAGCGATCTATATCGGACTGGCGTTGGCGGTGCCACACTATGACTAGACCTAGAGCGATCAGACCCAGTAATCCAATAAATGAGCATACTAGAGGAAGAACATACGCAGGATCTGAATTGAAAGATCAAATAATACTATGGAAACATTTCAGACTTGTTCAAATTTGTGCACGATTAGGCAAAGCTTACACAACAATAATAATATAATCTACAATAAATCCTCCATAAAGGGAAGTAGTATTAAAACTTACTCTTTTGTTCAATATTTCATTAAATTTCGCGAAAAGTTTTTCACTTGAAAAGGTCATGGGTGTCGATATGTTGAACAAAAGAGTAACAATATGAAGTTGTAATAATAATATATGTCACATTATACAATATATTGTTGCATGGGTATCATCTCATATAGCCAAGTGGTATGTATTCCATTACTCTGTATTTTTGTAAAAGTTGTAGAGTAACGGAATGGTATACAGTTTGATTACTGAGGATGCATGGATACGAAGTTGGTGGCAAAACAACCCCCGGTTCAGAACATCCCTTTTATTCTCCCACAATGATTACAGTTATTTTTTTTACTTTTTATAAGAATGCGTTTTACATTTAAGGTGAATCATTATTGGATAACTTCAAATCAAACTTGCTCGTAAGACAAAATAATCAAGTTAAACACACCTTTAGTTATATCTTCATCATCTACTGATGTTTCTACTTTTACTTCAATAACAGCATGAAGAGCCATGCTGTTCGTTTGTTTATGGCTAATGATTTCAGTCACTCGGTCCACAACGTCCTTCAGCTGGCCATACGCCTCTCTCGGGGCTGAACGATCTACTGACTACAATGCAAATTAGTTACGTATAATAAATACTCGTTCCATTTCTTTACGAATACCTTCATTTCTTTCCATTTGTACTCCGGGAATTGAAAAAGGGAAAGAGTAATTAGCCGCAAAAAAGGTAAACCATGTAAGAGACATTTTGCGCGTAAAATCTAAATAAAAATGTTTATTAGAAAATGTAAGCCTTTTTCTTTTTTTCGGGACCGATTTCCATAACCGATAGGCCCAAAATCGGCATGGACTTTTTCTCACACAAAAGCAATGAATGTACATACAGTTAAGTGAAATAGTTCAGTATATAACCTGATAAAGTAGTATGGATACCAATTCCATTATTCTGGTCATGGTTTCACATTCGATATGTTGCAAAAAGATCTTTCTTACTCTAGGTAACGTGTTTCTGAAATATGATATTACGTATCCTACCAATTTAGGTACCCTACCAATTTTGCCATATATTTGAATCAAATGATTTTATATGATTCTCATATAATACATATTATATGATACTTATATAAAAAGGAGCAGTACATGATTCTTATATAAAACCTTTCATATAAACTTCATATAAGTATCATATGAGAATCATATACAACTTGAAATATTTTTTTCTTGAGAATCATTTGAAAGTGTGTCTATTTTAAAAATTAAAGTTCGATGTTTTTCTCAGAACATTCATGCTATATACACATCTTAAGGGCTATTGGTACCTTATTTATAAACAAATAAATAAAAAATGGATGGGGTATGGCCATGTGAAATATTCAACCAAATTCATAGTTTAGGCATGAACAATGTCAACTATATAGTACATGACAGCAATCCAACACTATTGATGTATAGGATAGAGCATGAGTTTTGCACGTGTACGGGGAGATATTGTACGAGCGTTAGCAAGACTCATGCTCTATTGTATTTATACACAATAACTAACATATGCTGTGTATATCCTCGGGTATTACACGATGCATAGTGTGTATTTAGGCTATTGTGCTATAAGTGCCCTTTATATCGAAAAGGTTTGGTACACATTTCCTAAAAGTTGTTTTATTTTTTACGGGAAATAAATTGGTCCATTAAAAAAAGTCCATTTATCCATCTAGAGCAGACGAGACATCATTTCTAAATAAAATAATCCATGTTATCAATTAATCTAAATTTCGAAGTACACAACTGTCAAAAAATATTTTCTTTCTGTGCCATTTGCATTCAATACACACATGATACACATGAAAAGCATGCACCTGAACTGTCAATTGAAACATTTGGTATGGTGTTACATTCGGATGAATAGTTCATTTGATCGGATTTATAAATTGTTATTTGGTTTGGACCGTCTTGTTCGAATACCCAGGCAGCTGTTATTGAAGCCTCTAATGACACCTCTCGGTATCTGGATGACATGTTGAACATTGACAACCCTTTCTTTCCAACTATGGTTAATTATATTTATCCTAAAGAACTTCAGCTTAACAAAGCTAATATATCTGATAATAAAGCTTCTTTTCTTGATTTAGATCTATCCATTGAAAACGGTAAAATAATTAGCAAAATCTATGACAAGAGAGATGATTTTAATTTTGACATTGTTAATTATCCCCAATTGATGGGGATGTTCCCCGAGCAACTTCTTATGGGGAGTATGTGTCTCAACTTATTCGTTTTTCTAGAGCTCGTACTCGAGTTGAGGACTTTAATATTCGTAATCTTTGTATAACTAAAAAGTTACTCAATCAGGGTTACCGTTACCATAAACTTCGTAAAACCTTTGCAAAATGTTATTATCGTAACCCTGATCTTCTTTCCAAATATAAAAGTAATTTAAGGACTCTTCTGCGACAAGGACTATCACAACCTGACTTCTATGGTGATGTGATTTATAAACTTCGTAAGATTCTAGGTCATGATCACTTTCATACTATCTTTGTTAAACTTGTTAAAAAGTTTATCAAAAGAGGTTATGACCCTATCATTTTGCAACGTACTGCATGCTTGGTGGTGGACCCTTTTACAGTTCGCCACTATGCGTTCCTCTTTAATTGTACGATGACCGGACAGGTTGTGGACCTTATGATTACGCCTACCTAAAGCCCATTGGGACGGTGGCGTTTGATGTTTGTCCATGATCTTTCTTGTCGTGCCCTTAATGGTTTATTCTCTTACTGCTCTGGCTTCTGCAAAGTCATTGAGTACCTTCATTGTGGCTTTCTAGGCTATTGATTTTTTGTATTATATATACACGAGCATATTTGTGTTTTACTTATATTGCCTATTGATGCTGCCTTGTTGGTTAGAGATTAGATCATGGCGGGGATTTCTTTATTTACACTGTCCTGTTTTAATGGGATGACAGTAGGGTAAGTGTGAGATTTGGTTCACCCTAGGACCGGTTTAAACCCCCAGTGGCCTACTTTGCCACTGACCGTTCCAAGGCGGTAGCCCTATTGTCAACCCTTTTGTGTTTGTGATGTCATTTGCATTTATTATTGCTTTTGCCTTCTTGTTTGTCTGTTTGCGTGTTTGTTTCTGTGTTTTGTGGTTGACTGTCCTCCTTGAATGCTACTTTCCCTGTCCGATCTTTTTATATTTCTTTTCTTTGCCTAATGAGCAATGTTTTTATACAAAATAGTCACTCTAATGTTTTAACACATCCACACATATAGTTGCCAGTTATACTATTTTGACAGAGAAGGTCCGCCTATGTCACCATGCTATAGCATTGGGATTATTTTGAAACTACATGCTATTTTTGTACTACACGGAGTTATAACCCATATGATTAAACACTAGACAACAACTTTATTGTGGGTTTATTGATTTTTCGAAAGCTTTTGACGTGGGAGAAAATGTATGGTTTAAATTAATAAAAACGGGATAAGGGGCAAACTATTTGATATTATAAATTATATGTATAATTCAATAAATCAATGGTAAAACATAATAATTGACTAAGTGATGAGTTTACTTGTACGTTAGGTGTGCACCAATGTGATTGTTTGTCTCCATTTTTATTCTCAATGTTTTTAAATGAACTGGAAAAAATATTTTATATTGCATAGTTTTGAGGGAGTCGACGTTTAATACAATGAAACTTTTTTTACATTACTGTATGCTGATGACATAGTTGTTTTTTTCCGAAACTGCAAATGGATTGCAGAAAGGTTTTGATATTTTATGTGATTACTGTATACTTTGGAAATTAGAAGTAAATACAGCCAAAACAAAGGTGATATTTGCTGGAAAAGCTTGTTCATTGCCTAGGACTTACGATATGTGTATGGTGGAAATGAAATTGAAATTGTTACGTCTTTCTGCAACCTTGGAATTGTCTTCACCCGATGTCATTTAATGAAACACAATTTACATTAGCAGGCCAAGCAGCACAGAAGGCTATTATTAAATTAAATACATATCTGTATAAGTTGACGAATATCTCTATTACACACAAATTGGATTTATTTGATAAACTTTTACTTCCGGCATTGATCTTTGGATCTGAAGTATGGGGATTTTCTTCTGCTTTGCATATTGAAAGAATGCATACCCTATTTTGTAAAAAAAAACACTACTAAATGTAAAGGTGTACACAAAAAGAGTTTGTCTATGAAGAACTTGGAAAGTCTAATCTAATTTGAATATTTTGAAATATTGGCTAAAAGTCATTGAATGTCATGAACATAAATGTTTAAAACACGTTAATAATTTTATGAGAAGAAAAATTGGGTCAACTTAATTAAAACAATTATTGGCCACACTTGTTTTTTATGATGCATGTTTTTCCTAAGGTGTCGGAAACAATGATGTTTTTTGCATATTCAAAATATGCATTCCCGCTTGGACATTTCGAGCAGAGCAAATTTCTACACATTTTTTATAGATAATTATGTTTTGAAACATTACTTATATGTTTTAAATATACCGAAATATAGAAATGCGTTACCCGGACTCAGACTTTCATCTATAAACTTGCATATAGAAGCTGAAAGATGGCAAAAGCCGTATAGCATACAAATAGATGAACGTAAATGTATCACATATGCAAAACTAGAAGATGAATGTTCGTTATATAATGAGATAAGAATACCCTATATAAAGAAATATTTCCGGAAAAGACAAAGTATGTATATATTTTTGGAGTGTCTTTATTTTGAAAGCATTTGAGATAAGAGGGCTCAATTAGATAATGTAGGAACGAAATGCTTGTCACCTTCTCCGCATATAGTATCGATAAAAAAAATATTGAACAAAGCATTGTATAAACAATAAAAAATAATAAAATAAATAGTATACAATATGTATTTCCCGAATTGCTATATTCTATATGCTAAATACAATTACATATTGCGTTGCTATTGATATAGTACTTTTGTACTAGTACACGTAACTTTTGCATGTATCTGCTGTCAATTTTGTATATATGTTTCGTATCCTCAAGGGTCTTACGACCTTTTGGAATTTTGCTGAATAAATGGTCTACTTTGAAATGCGGATGATGTGAGAACATGGCTTATTTTATTAATGATGTCTCGTCTACTCCGGATGTATCATTACCATCATTTAGCCAACGGGAATGTTGAGATTACTTACCAGTACGACTTGTATGGAATCGCCATGGTTACTCTGTATGGCACATGTTAAGTAAATCATGGTAACGTTTATTTGCGACTTGGAAGTCACGAGACGCTGAATGGAGATGCACACGCCTTCTACTGATATACCCTGAAGATAGAACACAGAATCTACTGATATACTCTGAAGATGGAACATAGAATCTACTGAATCAGATATACCCTGAAGATAGAACACTGAATCTGCTGATATACCCTAAAGATGGAAACAGAATCTACTGATATACCCCGAAGATAGAACACACAATCTACTGATATACCCTGAAGACAGAACACATAATCTACTGATATACCCTGAAGACAGAACACAGAATCTACTGAAATACCAAGAAGACAGAAAACAGAATCGGTCACCTACCGATATACACAGTAGAACACAAAAATATACTTATAAGCACTGAGGACAGAAAACCGAATCGTCCACCTACTGATATACCCTGAAGATAGAACACAAAATATACTGATATACTCTGAAGATAGAACACAGAATCTACTGATATACGCTGCAGATAGAACACAGAATCTACTGAATCAGATATACCCTGAAGATAGAATACAGAATTTAATTATATACCCTGAAGATAGAACACTGAATCTGCTGATATACCCTAAAGATGGAAACAGAATCTACTGATATACCCCGAAGATAGAACACACAATCTACTGATATACCCTGAAGACAGAACACATAATCTACTGATATACCCTGAAGACAGAACACAGAATCTACTGAAATACCAAGAAGACAGAAAACAGAATCGGTCACCTACCGATATACACAGTAGAACACAAAAATATACTTATATGCACTGAGGACAGAACACCGAATCGTCCACCTACTGATATACCCTGAAGATAGAACACAAAATATACTGATATACTCTGAAGATAGAACACAGAATCTACTGATATACGCTGCAGATAGAACACAGAATCTACTGAATCAGATATACCCTGAAGATAGAATACAGAATTTAATTATATACCCTGAAGATAGAACACTGAATCTGCTGATATACCCTAAAGATGGAAACAGAATCTACTGATATACCCCGAAGATAGAACACACAATCTACTGATATACCCTGAAGACAGAACACATAATCTACTGATATACCCTGAAGACAGAACACAGAATCTACTGAAATACCAAGAAGACAGAAAACAGAATCGGTCACCTACCGATATACACAGTAGAACACAAAAATATACTTATATGCACTGAGGACAGAACACCGAATCGTCCACCTACTGATATACCCTGAAGATAGAACACAAAATATACTGATATACCCTGAAGACAGAATACAGAATCGGTCACCTACTGATATAGCCTGAAGATAGAACACAAAATCTGCTAATATACCCTGAAGATAGAACACAGAATCGGTCACCTACTGATATACCCTGAAGATAGAACACAGAATCGGTCACCTACTGATATACCCTGAAGATAGAACACGGAATCGGTCACGTATTTCAAAAGAAATGGTCTTGTTTATGTATAATGTTTCAATGACATACATGCATATTGTTCAAAGAATAATTAGAGTGTACAAAATTTCTACCGTTTTCTCGAAATAAACTAAAATAATTACATCCGAAAAGTGTAGTAAAAGCTATACATATAAGGCAATTCAGGATATCGCTGAAAACATTGCTTTTCACACATCAGTCTGACACGTTTCAAAACACGAAATTCCCACATGTTATGATGTAACATACAGGGGACATAATCAACGATCAATTATTATGCTGATTGCGGACATCAGTTTTTATTGAATAGAAGAATGAAGTTTTTGATCCACGTTAAAGTGCATACTCCTAATGTGCGTGTATTGTACATTGCGTGCTTTATTGTATTTTACCGTTTGTAACAAAAACATTATTCGCGTTATTCAATCCTTTAATTCATTCAGTGATAATATACAACTTCGCAGTAAATCACCAAAAATAGTTGAAAACGTGAAATTTAGTATTTGTCTTCCCTTGGGATTAAAATGTGTATTCTGGTATTACAATTTTCATACGACCGCTTGAGCCTGGAGGCTGGGTCAAAGGTCTTTAGAGATATCAGGAGTCCTGGTGCACATTTTGCCGAGTTTCTGAATGAATGGAATAAAACTCTATAAAACCGTACGAGCTATGATTCTCACAGCTAAAAACAAGCATACTAATAGGAAGAAATAAAAAAAAAGGATCAACTAATTGGGGAAAACTCAAGAGCAGAGAGTGTATTCAGTAACGTCACGACTAGTCAGGCCCTGTTACATTAAAGCTGTACAGTCCCTATTTTAACTGGTAATAACTCATGAAAATGAATGAGTCACGTGTGAAGTAGTTTCAAATCGACGAACATCCCAACAGTCGGTATATAAGCAGAAACCGATGCGTAAAATTTGCCAATCCCATCCAACTGACACGGTTGTCTGCCTGGTTCTTGCCATTATTTGAATGAATACTTCCCTTCCCCTTCCCTCCACAACAACATGTTTATAATTATATAAACATTCCATATTAACCTACTACTGAAAAGCTCGCCAAAAGGCCTAGTGCCATAGGGCGAGCATGAACAAAAACTATATCTCTCTCTAAAATTTGACCATTCTCATTCAGATTCTGACTTTTCTCGTGATCAGTCGTGTATACAACCAGTCTCGTGACTCGCATTTTGAAAACGCGCGTTTAACTTATTAAAAAGTTTACTTTACTTTAGTAAATAGTTGGAAACCACGGTTAGTAATCAGACATAGGGATCTTAAATAACGCTCTTAGCGTTCTTATCGTCTTGTAAACCAGGATAAAGAATTAAAGAATTAATTAATTAAAACCTATCGGAGGTATTAATCAAAGTAAGTGTTTATAACATAATACATCGCGTGCCGTTTGTGCAATTCGCGCGTACCAACGTGTTTTTTGTGTTAAAAGCTGATATCTTGTGTTGTATTGTATTGTTCTGTGTTGTGCTGTGCAAGAAAGAAAAGAAAGATAGGAAACAAGTAAGTGTATAGGACAAACTAACATTAAGATATTTTAGTAACCATTATTTAATCATTGTTTAATCCATTGTCAAATTGTTATTTTTTAGCAAAAAGCATTACATTTTTGAACAAACCGGAAACAAGCTTAATTCTGATTGGCTGAGCGCAAATAACAAATTGGTAATAGCAAATTGTCTTCCTGGCTCTGACTGGTCCATTTTTTCGAGCCGGTTTTGTGAAATTAGGCTAATCTTCATAACCATTTCAATTAGATTTGTCACAAGTTAAGTTAGTGTGTACACTAAGCCAGGTTCCTTAAACCATTTCAAGTTTTGTCTAATGTTCTAAACAAATCCCCTTATTAAATCTTATTTTCTAACATATCGTGTAATTCGCGTGTTTCACTGTGTTGTTCTGTTTTGTTCTGTGTTGAATTGTGATATTGTCTGCTATATTGTATTTTTTGTGTTAAATTAGATATTTTGTGCTATGTTATGTTGCTCTGTGTTGTTCTGTGTGTTGTGCTGTGCAAGGAAGAAAAGGAAAATAATTAAGACAGAAAGCAAATAAGTGTAGTGGACAAATTAACACCAAGATACTTATAATAACCAGTTCTTAATCCATTATCAAAACTCTAGTATTTCACAAAAAGCGTTAAAATCCTTGAAACAAACCGGAAACAAGCTTGCATCTGATTGGCTAAGAGCAAATAGCAAATTGAAATAGCAAATTGTCTTCCTGGCTCTGATTGGCTCTTTTTTCAATCAAAGATGTGAAATTCAATTAGTTCTCATAACCATTTTAATTATCAAATCTTCTAATAGTGTCCTAGTAGTCTTATTAAGGCTACAGCAACAAAATTTAGTATTTACATTTTGGCTCCGACTTGCCCGTTGTCAAACAGTTTTGTGAAATAAAAATCCAAAAAGAATCTAACTCAATTTGATAGAATTTTTTCTCCTTGATTCTGATTGGTCCATTTCCAATCCAATTTGTGAAATTCAATTAGTTCTCATAACCAGTTTCTAATTGTCAAATCCTCTAATAGTTTCATATAAATCTTATTAGGGCTATAGTAACAAAATTTAGTATTTACATTTTGGCTCTGACTGGCCCGTTGTCAAACAGTTTTGTGAAATAAAAATCCAAAAAGAATCTAACTCAATTTGATAGAAATTTTTCTCCTTGACTTTGATTGGTCCAATTTTAATCCGATTTGTGAAATAAAATTGAACATTAAAACACGAAGCCAATTTCCATAAAACAATTCCTAATGGTCTAGTATTCAAACTTTTGACGATAAACTAACTTTAAGATACTTTTAATAACCATTTCCTAACCCATAGGCAAAATTTTTAGTATTTAACATAGAATAGTAAAATCTTTGAACAAACCGGAAACAAGCTTGATTCTGCTAGATTCTGATTGGCCCATTTTCAATCCGAAATTTGAAACAAAATTAAACGTTTGAACACCAAGCCAATTTTCATAAACCATTCCTAATGGTCTAGCATTCAAACTTTTGACAATAAACTAACTGTAAGACACTTTAATAACCATTTTTTAGCCCATAGACACCTTTTTTTTCGCATTTAACATAGAACAGTAAAATCTTTGAACAAACCGGAAACAAGTTTGACTCTGCTAGATTCTGATTGGTCCATTTTCAATCCGGGCTGTGAAACAAAATTAAACTTTGTCAGTATCCATCGACACTTGTCTTGTCCTTTGTCTTTATCATTTTAAGAATAATAGGAAAGTGTAGCTTGTTGGTGTTAGTAAATAATGAGTATATTCGGGAAAATAAAGAATTAGTACCATGGATGATAGCTCTAGAGACCTGTTTGCGAGTAGTATGACAGAAGAAAGTGAGGAGGTGAGCTTTCAACTAAAACTTGAAACCACAGCAAACACCAGTAAGGGTAGCAGTAGTGGGAGTGAGACAGACAGTGAAAGTGAGAGCGATTGTAGCACCTGCAGTAGTTCGAGCTACGCAAGTGGCAAGTCGGAGTTTGACAGTTCTATAACAAGCTGCTCTACCTGCTCCCCCACCACGCAGGGCACCAGTAAAATGGTCAAAAGCTATAGGGACACTCTCGTGGGAAGCAATATAGACAAGTTAGAGATAACACAAGAAGGGGAACCAGAACCCCAGCTAGGGCCCGTCATAAATAGGGGAGTAGTAGTAGAGCCACAGGCGGAAGAAGGGGAACCAGGGCCCGTAGAGGTAGTAGTAAACCTGGACAGGACAGAGGGTATGGCAAATGAAACACAATGGAAAGTAGTTGAAAGACCGGGCACCAGCAAGATGTCAACGCCGTATACGGCAATAAAACTAGTAACGGTGCTCATGACACTGTGCACTGTTAGCGGAAAATTCCCGGTCCAAAATTATAATAAAGTAGTCGCAGCTTTTGTAAAACATGTAGGCGGGGCCTTTTGTAAACATGTCACAGTAGAGCAAGGCAACAACCCCCAGTTTAGGATAAATGAACACAAAATAGAACTGCCCAAACAATTCAAGTATGGTAGAATGGACTACACGCTAGTCCCGGCCAACCCCCATAGCAACACATAGGGACCAGCAAGGGGGTAGTTCATGCTAATGTTCCTAAATATATGACTGAGGAAAAACTAAGAGCTTACCTGGACGCAACACACAATCAAATAACAGGCGCATACATTACAAACAAACACTCAATACAGCCCACAGCAACTGTCATAATTACCTATCAGTACACCCACTATACCACTTGAAATAAGAACGAGAACAGGGGTTAATATCAAAGTAACCCCGGCCTTGTATGCCACAATAAGATGCAATCACTGCCAAATGTTTGGACATAGTACTTCAAAATGTACAACCCACCTTCATGTCCACACTGTGCACACAGCATATAGGCGCAGACTGTAGACAAAGAGGCCGGAAAAAGTGCACTAACTGCAACGATAATAATAGCGAAG
Source organism: Cyrtodaria siliqua (assembly GCA_037043455.1). Classification (NCBI taxonomy): domain Eukaryota; kingdom Metazoa; phylum Mollusca; class Bivalvia; order Adapedonta; family Hiatellidae; genus Cyrtodaria; species Cyrtodaria siliqua. The sequence goes on along the minus strand of JAWPHD010014304.1, from coordinate 19,452 downwards.
CATACAAAGTATGCCCGAAATACCTTGCATATGTTCAGACAATTAACAGCAAGAACGCAGGTATACAGCAAACACACAGAACGGTAGGTCTGACACCACCAACACCTAACGTAGTATCACCCAGCAACCCGCCCGCGCCAATACCCAGGTCAGATTGCGTCCAGAATAAGATAACGCCAAACTCGCCAAACTCTCCAATGCAACCTTCTGATATAAAAACAGAAGAAATAACAAACAAAGTGAGATCCATAATTAACAAAATCATCCCCGAAGTAAGGGCCCAAGTAGATAAGGAAACCCTAGAACGAATTATAGAAGAAGCAATTGAAACTGAAATGGCCACCCACACTGTAGCACCAACCACCCCAACCCCCAACACCATAGTCAACGAGACACGGAGTAAACAAGGGGCCAACAGAGATCCAACCCCTCCCACACCCCACCGGGTTAACATGCCAGGCCACGGGCCGATATATGATCAGCACAGATCATTCAGATTGAATAGAGGACCACCTCCACCCCCACCCCGATGGGGCAATCGCCCACATAAAGTATACGGCCCGCAATATAGAATATACCCAATAGACAGAAGGCCCCTTCAAAACTGGGATCACTTACCCCAACCCCCATACTACCCATATAAGCAAATAGGTTAAAATTCCCCAAATGTAGCCCCAACCACTTTTACTAGGATCATGACTTATTACACCTAAAAAAATAATAAGTTTAACTTCAAGAAACGAAACCTAGTAGTCATGTCGTGGAACGCCAGGGGCTTAACGGGGAGGAAAGCGCATAGAGCAACAGAATTCCAACAGGTATTAGAAAATATGAACCCTAAACCAGATGTAATATGCATTCAAGAAACCCACTCAAAAGAAAAGGTGGTTAAAATAATTGGATATCAAACACCAATTAATACTCAGAGGCAAGGAACTCAAAAGGGAGGTGGGGTAGCAACATGTGTTAAAGAAGGGATCCAATTTATAGAAAACAAGGGCAAAACAATAGAAAACATAGAGTACAACTCGGTCAAAATAAATGGAATCACACAAAACGTGATTATAATTAATGTCTATATCGCCCATACCGACTATCCACTGAAAATAATATAAGAGCGTTATGCAACAATACAACACGCTGTACAATCATGACCGGGAACTTCAATTTAAAAGACCAACTGTGGAACCCCCCGGGCGACCCAAGGCATGACAACCAGGCTAAGTATCTCATAGAAGCCGTCAATGATAGGAATATGCAACTAATAAATAATAATCAGGCCACTAGATTAGGTGAAGCCGGTCAACGGGACTCTACCCTAGACCTTAGTATAGTATCCAATAGTATAGCTCATAAAGCAACCTGTAGTGTATTAGATAACACTATAGGAAGTGACCACTACCCTACGATCACCAGCATTAGATTCAACACCCAGTACGAGCCCATAGTCATTCCAGCTCAATGGAAGGTAGATAAGGCAGATTGGATTAAGTTTAGACACACATGTAACCAACACTTCGACTACAGCAACCCTGAGACTAATATCCAAGGCAAATACAATGCTTTTACAACAGAACTACAAAATGTGTGCAAAACGGCAATTCCAAAAACTAAAGCCGGTATAAAGAAAAGAAAAAACGTTTTCCCCTGGTGGACAGACCAATGCAAAATAGACATTAAAAAAAGGGAAAACCTCAGAAAAACATATAAGAGCAATAAAAACGATGAAACCTGGAACAAAAATCAAAACCCAGAGATCCATAGCAAAACATACTATCAAAAAAGCAAAATATGAATGCTGGAAAAAATTCATATCCCAAATTAACTATAAAACAACATCAAAACAAGTCTGGAATATAGTAAAAAGGTTCAAAGGTCAACCAATGGAACCGATACCCACTTAAGTACAGGATCAAAAAGAAATATATGATGACCAAACTAAAGCAAACACACTGGCATCCCAATATCAGAAAGTAAGCAGTAATATGAATTATGATGAACAATTTCTAAAAGCAAAGAAAGTAAATTAAACCATCTATGATAATCTAATGGAAACAGAGGGAGACCACTCTGACCGCGACTTTAATAAGCCATTTACACTCTTTGAACTCAATTTAGCCCTCCTAACATGTAACAGCACAGCCCCGGGGGAAGACAGCATTCATTACGACATGATAATAAACCTCACAACAAATGGCAAAATCAAACTGGTCGATTTATATAATTATTCCTGGTCAACTGGAACCCACCCCGAAGAATGGAGCGAATCCCTCATAATCCCCATCCTAAAAATGGAAAAAGATAAAACCCTCCCATCGTCGTACAGGCCTATATCCCTGACCCCCAGTACTATCTAAAATCATGCAAAAAATGGTAAAACCCAGAATTATAGCAGTTGTAGAACCACAGGGCCTAATGTCAACAGATCAGTCAGGGTGCAGGCCATATCACTCCTGCACCGACCACCTCGCACGACTAGAAAGTGATGGTAGGCAAGCCCAACTTGAAAATAACTACCTACTAACGGTGTTCATGGACCTTAGTAATGCATTTGATATACACTGGAACAAGGGAGCCCTCATGTTAATGTATAAGCTGGGAATCAGGGGGAGACTACTCAAATGGCTCAATGTATTTTTAATGGAAAGAAAAATTAAAGTTAAAGTAAATGGTCATATCTCAGACACCAAAATAGCAGAAAATGGCTGTCCCCAGAGTAGCGTCCTGTCCCCAATAATTTTCTCTATATACTAGTACATGAATACCCTAAAACTAGCGGTAACGGAGCACAACGAAACTATTACAACGCGGCAAAATCACACCGAAATAGCCCAATACGTCGATGACGGGGCCATGTGGATCAAATCTCGAAGCCCGGTTAAATTAACAAAACTAGGGCAACAACTGATGGCTAAAATTGAAAAATGGTCAATAACGTGGGGTATGAAAATAAATCCCGAAAAAAACCAGGATAATATCAAAACCAAGAAGATATCCCGAAAACGAATTTAAACTCAAAAAATTGAAATTATGTAACAAAACAGTAGAATACGCGCCGCATGCAAAACTCCTGGGAATGTACTTCGACAGGCACTTGACATGGAAGAAACACATCACTCATATCATAGAAAGATGCAATACGGATATGCGCCTGCTTAGAATGCTAACTAACAGCACGTACGGTGCAGATAAAACATCCTTAATCAACCTATACAAAGCGCTAATATTAAGTAAAATAAGTTATGGAGACATAGCATACGCCTCCGCGTCCGACAGGTTACTAGGTAAACTACAGGTGATACAAAATAAAGCCCTCCGCATCGCCACAGGGGCACATAGGACAACCAACATAATTGGACTCATGGCGGAATGTGCAGAAACGCCACTTCTTATACACAGCGAAAAGAATATGCTTAAATACTGGGCCAGATCGAGCCGGTTAAAACAAACCCTCCCAATTAACGCGAAAATAACAGCTTTAGGCATATTTGATCATAAAAAGGATATAACTCACTTAAAACTCCCGTATACTCAGCAAATACAAACCTTGTTATGTAAACATAACATGACCAATCTAACAATAACAAAACCCGTCTACCCTGATAATACGCTGATACGAATCTTAAAGCCGTGCCTAGATCTCACCCATTTAATTGATAAAAAAACAAAAAGAACCCGCGATAGCACGCAATATAAGTATAGACCATATAGACAGCAACTATAAAGATTATGTCAAAATATACACAGATGGGAGTAAAAATCCCGAGAAAGAAATAGCCGGATCGGGGATATGCATATACAGTACCGACAATACTTTGATTTTAGAAAAAGGTTATAAAGTAGACCACAGGTTATCAGTATACACAACGGAACTAGTAGCGATTCAAATAGCGCTCACATGGATAATAAAACTCAAACTCCAAAAAGTGGTTATATTAAGGGACCGGGCAATATTTATAGGGGGGTTGGGACCGGTGCAAAATGGCATGGGACAGGTACTTTTTTTGTCGCGACAAACCATGGGACGATACTTTTTTTTCCGCTAGCTTGCCATGGGACGTACACTTTTTTTAAAGTCAAATTCTTTTCTCCAAAAAAACTTTAAACAATTACAAATATTGAAGCGCCCGTTTTTATAATATCCGCGGAATCCCGAAAAAAGCCGCGAAATAAATTCGGAATTCCGGTCTTCGGAGTAATGGACATAGGTTTAATAGAAAATAATTCGGACTTCGGAAAAAAATAAAAAATAAATTCCACGGACGGATTCATTTTCCTCGGAAAGTCTTCGGCTTTCCGATTTCTTCGGACAAAATTGTCCGAATATGTATTTCTTCGCAAAACATTCAGGCATCAGCAATAGTTTGGAAACTATTCGGACATCGGTATTTCCTTCGGAAAATATTCGGGCATCGGTATTACTTTCGGAAAATATTCGAACACCGGCATTTCTTCGGAAAATATGCTGACATCGGCATTTACTCGGACATCAGCATTTCTTTCGGAAAATATTTGGACATTGGTATTGCTTTCGGAAAATATTCGGACATCAGCATTTATTCACAAAATATTCGGACAGAAATAATCTTTATAATTAAAATAAAGAAAATTGAATAAAGAAAAGCGGAACAAATTCCACTTTTTACTAATCGTTCTTTCCTCTTATTGGACATGTATCCGATTTCTGATTTTCTTTGACAAAATTACGATTTTTCGATTTGGTTCAGAAAATATTCAGATTTAATTTGTGTTTACCAGTAGAAAAACATCTCAATTCTGTTGTTGAAATTATTTCAATTGCTGCTTGATTTCCGGAACAGTCTGGTTTTCTTTGGAAAATCGTTCAAAGAAAATCGTTCGCTTTCAAATTTCTGCAGAAGCAAATCTGTTAATTATATGAGTCATGCATATTGACAAAAGGTTCATTATAAATGGCCTTCTGCAAATGTATATAATGTATTATTTCAATGTGTATTCATATAGTAAAAACTAACCTTGTAACTACCAGTTTTGAAGAACTTTTTCTACATTAGGCGAACATGTTCGTGTCCGAAATGGCCTGCTGAGTTACGTCCCTTATATGCATTATCACCATTTACATAAAATGAAAACAAATTTTGTTGCACGGTTCACATTCAATATAACTTGTTTTTGTTGAATGTTATACATGTAGCGAACTGGAAATACAGTACAGTACTGAATCAATGTAATTTAGACTGTATACATATTATGTATATTAGAATACCTGTTCGGTTTAAAATAATTATATTCTTATACATGTACATATAAAAAATGTATGCAGACTTATTAAACAGGGACTGTATGTTAAAATAATAATAATAATAGACTTTATTTATTGAGGGTAACACATTTAGTTTATGAACTAATCTTCCATGTGGCCCTCTAACAGGTCTTGCTATTAATTAAGCTCACACAATGCTTTGAAAGCTTAAACATCATGCACAAATTCTATCGGAATCTTGAATAACTTTTTAATAATAAGACACTTTACTTTTGTCATAGATCTACAGTACATGCTGCTGTATATCCATGCTTTTATGGTATCCTGCATGAATAATGTACATGTATATCCTTGTTTTATAAGTTAATGTATCACTCCTAGGTCATTTTTAAAAACAATATTTCATAATTATTTATTATTGTTCCAAATAAATATGCCAGATATTTCTGTATAAACACTCACTTGTGTTTGAATATAGTAGCACCAGTTCGATTGGCTAATAGAAGTCACATGATTAACTGTAACACAGTCAGCTCCTAAGGTCTTAATTAATTTACACATCAGAGTAACATTATAGCATATGGGTATCATAAATTTATTAGTATGAGCGCTGGATATCTGTATTTAAATTAGCTTATCTCAAGTATTCATGATCAAAAGTGTATCATGAGTATAAGTTAGTACAGGGTCCTAAGACTCTGATTAGTACTAAATAATCTGGGAGTAAGAATTTGTAATTCTTTCTGTAAATAAGCACTTACAATATATACATAAAACACTTTTATAGTGTAGAATTTCCGTGTATCAAAAAGAAAAGATCTAACTAGCACAAAAATTGACTGTCATAATAATATGGCCAAACATGTGCTAAGAATGACGTAAAACACCATTCAAAGTAACTTGTTAGAGAAGAGCACACGTTGCATAACAGTTTCTAAGTTAAAAAATTACCTGTCACGAATCCTAGACTAGTTGTAAATTTCGCGTTCAATTAAATGTATTTGGTGTATATGCGTAAAATACATCAATTTCACCGCAAATGTTTCAATTGAAAAAATAACTTAAATGATGCTGAAAAAGTTCTTTTCCGAATCAAAAAATGACTATGTCCTTACACTGAAGCAGTTTCCGAATGATAAATCGACTAAGTTTTCATTTGACGAAAAAATATGTAATGTCCGAATAGTGTCCGCGGGAAAAAATCCGAAGTCCGACAGATATTCCGAAGAAATGTATGGTTTCCGAATTCTGACTTATTTTCCGAACATTTTATGTAATTTCCGATATATTTCCACGGAAATCTTCGGAATTTCGATTCCAGACGGGTATAATAATAAATGAGTGATATTAGACCATTAAAGGCCCCCATACCAAAAACAAAGGCTTCTGGCGACTGTTTGCTGCAACTCTGCGGCAAACATTGCTGCAAAGCTGCGGCAGACAAGTTTGCGTCAAAGTTGCAGTACACATTTCCCATGCAAATGAAATATGCAGCAAACAAATATATGCAAATGAGGTTCTGGTGATGTTCACCGCAACTTTGCGGCAGACCCCATTTGCATAGTAAAAATGTGCGGCAACTTCTCGGCACACTTCATTTGCATACCACTTTTAGCTGTAATCTTTTGGCGATGCTTGCTGCTACTTTGCTGCAGACCTCATTTACATTGCAAACATTTGCAACAATTTTATGCAAATGAATTGAATTAAATTGGGGTTTTAAGGCGCACCAACACATGAAAAGGTTATATGGCGCCTAACAGGCATGAACATGCCAGGCTCATCTTCCATGTACATCGAGATAAAATATGGAAAATGTGCATAGAACTTTCTCACCCTGAACTGCAGAGTTGCTGCAAATTCTATCGTAGAAACACCATTTAAGCTGGAGCCACGTTATTGTTTTTCTGCCACTGCTCTTTTGATGCGAGCGAGATTGCACCTGAAACAATGCAGGGATCATGATGAAGACCTTTTTTGTTCATGTTCATTAAAGGTCTTCATCAGGTTTCAGGTGCTATCTCGCTCGCATCAAAAGAGCCGTGGCAGAAAAACAATAACATGGCTCCAGCATAAATGGAGTTTCTACGATAGAATTTGCAGCAATTCTGCAGTTCAGGGTGAGAAGGTTCTAGGCCCATTTTCCATATTTTATCTCGATGTACATGGAAGATGAGCCTGGCATGTTCATGCCTGTTTAAGGCGCCATTTAACCCTTTCATGTGTTGGTGCGCCTTAAACAATTCAATTCATTTGCATAACATTTTCTCTGCAATGTTCTGGTGATATTTTTCAAAATAAATAATGGACTGAAATTATGAAATAGAACAATGGTGCGCCGTTTGTAAAAAAAAATAATATTTAGCTTGAAAACATTTAGTTTTTTTCACTATTTAACATGGACTGCACCATATTTAAATAAATCGACACTATTTGAATAAATCGACACAATTTAAATAAATGCTCTCGATTTAAAGTATATCCTTACGATTTAGATTATATCCTCACGATTTAACTAAATGGTTTTGATTCAAATAATTGTTTGTGAATTCTAAATAAATGGACCTTTGTTTTACTAAATGTGCAACAATTTAATTAAATTCACTATATTTAAATAAATCGACACAATTTAAATAAACTGACACTGTTTAAATAAATCCTCTCAAAATTAAAATCTGTCATTTCTGCATTACTCTCATTTTCATGGAGATGTTGAGCGCTGTCATTTTGCATTACTCCCACTTTTATGAAGATGTCGAACGCTGTCATTTTTGCATTACTCCCATTTTCATGGAGATGTCGAGCGCTGTCATTTTGCATTACTCCCATTTTTATGAAGATGTCGAACGCTGTCATTTTTGCATTACTCCCATTTTCATGGAGATGTCGAGCACTGCATTTCTGCATTACTCTAATTTTCATGGAGATATTGAGTACTGTTGAGTGCTGCCAATTCTGCATTACTCTCATTTTCATGGAAATGTTGAACGCTATCATTTCTGCATTACTCTAATTTTCATGGAGTTGTGGAGCGTTGTCATTTCTGCAGTACTCATATTTTCATGGAGATGTCGACTGCTGTCATTTCTGCATTACTTCCATTTTTATGGAGATGTCGAGCGCTGTCATTTCTGCATTACTCTCATTTTCATGAAGATGTCGAGCACTGTAATTTCTGGATTACTCGAATTTTCATTGAGATATCGGCGCTGTCACTACTGCATTACTCTCATTTTCATGGAGATGTTGAGCACTGTCATTTCTGCATTACTCTAATTTTCATGGAGATATGGAGCGCTGTTGAGTACTGTCATTACTCTCATTTTCATGGAGATGTCGAGCACTGTCATTTCTGCATTACTCACATTTTCATGGAGATGTCGAGTGCAGTCATTTGTGCAATACTTCCATTTTTATGAAGATGTCTAACGCTGTCTTTTTTGCATTACTCACATTTTCATGGAGATGTCGAGCGCTGTTATTTCTGCATTACTACCATTTTCATGGAGATGTTGAGCACAGTCATTTCTGCATTACTCCCATTTTCATGGAGATGTCGTGTGCTGTCATTTCTGCATTACTCCCATTTTCATGGACATGTCACTCACTAACTATAGCAGTCCAATAGGCACCAATGGTGCCTGGATATGACCAGAATATCTTAGAATCAGCACCAGACCCTAGACAAACCAATAAACGTATCTAATACACACATCTACCTATTGAGGTCATACTGATCATATTATTTTGCACTTGGGATACAATTTTAATTTTTCTAGTTGTAAATGTTGGATTTATCATGGTGTTTGATATTTAAAAATGTTCTTGCAATGAACACAATTGAATAAATGTTTAAAAATAAGGTTCCACGAAACAAATTACACTTGGCTAAATTACTTGTTCAAGTGGTACGTCCTTTGACATAAAATACAAATTTCACTTTTAATAGTAAGTAGTAAGTAACTGGAAATAATAAAACTCTGTATAAAGTCTAAGTTTTGCGATGCTGTTTTAGCTAACAGAGTCTTCAGATACAGCAGATCAGAATGAAAAGTTTGTCGTGATGTTCTGTGAATAAAGAAACAGCAAATCTGAATTTAAAAGATTGTGGTGATATTAAGGCGTGCAATAAAAAAATAATCGGATTGGTAAAATTTGTCGCAATGTGGTGGTGAACGTTGCAAATAAATAAATGTTTCTGGCAAATGTATAGCTTTTTGGCGAGTTTGCGGCAAATTCGACAAAGATTACCATAATGTTTGCGGCAACATCACCGCTAGTGGCGAACATTGGCGACAATTAAGAATTGTTATGGTGAACAAAATTGTTCACTGCAGGCTTGCAGCAAACCTCATTTGGTAAGGAGATCTGGGCATCGGGAATGGTGCAAAATGGCATGGGACAGGTACTTTTTTTGTCGCGACAAACCATGGGACGATACCTTTTTTTTCGTTTCTTTGCCATGGGACGTACTTTTTTTTTTGTATAACATTTTTATTTGCACCGGTCCCAACCCCCCGATAAATATTGCCCGGTCCCTAAGCGACAGCCTGAGCTCACTGCAATCAATAGCTAATGGAACTAACAATAGTAGACCCGACCTAACGTATATGATATTAAAACAAATCAATACCATTTCAGATTTAAACATACTTTCAGAAATGACTTGGATTCCCAGTCACGTACATATAGAAGGGAATGAAAGTGCGGATTTCTGGGCTGTCAGAGGGTCAAGCAAAGGCACCCCCCATACCGGTAACATTAAGCATTAAAGAAGTATACTCAATAATCAAAGCTAAAATGACAAGCCAGTGGAAGCAAAAATGGTCAAATGCCACCACACAACGTATTTCAATGCACCCCCATGTACCAACTAAAGTAATCCAATATAGCGAAGATAGGCGCATGGATATTGCATATACTAGACTAAGATTAGGACATAGCCGGCTAGGAAACAATGATAGAATAACAATTAGCAAAGAATTAAGCACAGATTGCGAAACATGCGGTCAAAATGGATCATTTGACCATACCTTCTTTGATCCCTCGGGTCATAACTGACCTTCTCAAATTAGAAATAAAGATAATAGATCAAAAAGCGCTATTATTCCCGGAAACAAAATATGCAGTAAAAACGCGGAACGCGGTTTTTAAGTTCCTCCGATCGACAGGAGTATTATACAAAATATAGAATCGAACATGCTCTGTTGCCGCTATGTATTCAGGAAAAAGGCAAAAGTGATGATATTTAAGTACATGGGGATCGCTGACACGCATATGACAGACATTATCATGCGGAATATGTGTACCGGATGATCCTCATATATATTAAACTCATGGGGTATATATGTGTGTGGTCATATCTACGTAGAAAATGGCCAGTGATAAGGAATATGTATATGGGTATATGTCGTATGTAGCATGGAATGTATGTGTATATGTGTATATGAGTATATGTAGCCATATGGGAGTATACTGTATATCTGCTCGTGATCTCTGCCGTCATTAATATAAACGCATACACGGAAATGCACACATTGGAAATCTACCAATATATCCCAATAATACTGTTATTACCAAGAAATCAATGGTGCTCTCATTCTGGACCGCGCGGATAATTTCAATCCGTTTTGCAAAACAAAAATGCATCTTACACCTGATTGGTTCATTTTCAATCCGTTTCGCGAAACAAAAAAACAACAAATACCTGATTGGTCCATTTTCAATCCGTTTTGGAAAACGAAAATATACCATAATTCCAACTAAACGGGGATCGAACATGTACCAAGTAAATATAAATGTATGATTATATAGGTAATGTAAACATACCTAGATATGGATAAGTCAAAACGTCCTATTACTAAAAAACCTAGCGAAAGTTAAAAACGATTAGTTGAGTCTAATGTGGGGCTCCATCTGCACGTGGAATAATTTCTGTGGTACAATGATAGCCGATGGGCACAAGTGATTTACTTAGTTCAATCCCAGGCGGCGCCGCGCACGTGCGGTCCTGCAGCCTGAGTGCGAACCGGAGGGTCCGTGTCAGTACGCTTGAGTGCGGGCCCGTACACTCGCTTAAAACTTAAAATAGGACAAACCATATCATAACAGGCAGAATAACAATATAACAAGATACAAAAGGTTAGGTAAATAGAGGTGATATACAGTATAAACTATAAGTATGGTGCACACGGGCATTGTAATACGGGTCCATGGCCAAATCTGCCATCCTTCCTGACACTCGGTAATGACTGGTGGTGTAACTCACCCTGGAACTAGCTCTGTGAGCGCTGAGTAAGGTTAACGATGAGGGTGAGTGTGTAGTAGTTTTTATTTACCCTCGCTGTATTGCATGACGCATTTTAGCGAGCTTTTCTGAAGAAGTTTTCGGAGTGCAGTTGAGTCCGGGGAATGTTGGTATCACTCGTTCAAAGTAGATTATAGTTGATAGCAGCAGTAGATTAGAGTTGGTGGCACATCGGCGTAGAAACCCCTCACAGTAGATGATTATCAGTTCAAAGTAGATTATGTAGTCCAAGAAAATTAACAAGTCCAATAGAAGATTTTGGCCAATCGGATTGCCTGTAGAATTGTGACTAGGTCAATCCGATTGCCGGCTCGAAATCGTTTGGGCCAATCAGGAGGCAGGATATTTGAGGTGCCAAATGTGTCGCAAGTAGGTCGATCCGGCTGCATGAGCTGCCCGTGTTCTGTTGGTGAGGACTCCTCCGTTCCACTCGCTGATCTTGTAGCCGTTATGCAATACATTATCGGTATCCATGGTGGGTTAGGGTGAGTCTGCGTTGAGATCACACTTGACAAAGGCCTCCAGATTAGAAATCACCAAGTTGCAACGTATGTTTTAATTGTTGAATATTTTAAAGATGTAATATAAAAAAAAAAAAATAGAAAAAAAATACAAGTTTATTTTTTTAAATGTTTAGACGTGTTATTTCGGGTAAGTTTTCGCCATTTTATTACCATATAAATCGAATATAAAAAGAAATGTGTTTGCATGAAGCATCCTTGAAAATGGAGATAGACATATATTGTTTCTAAAACCAGACAACTGTACTTATTGACTAGAGCTTATTGATCCATTGTGCGAGTCCTTGATTTGGAACCTTTTTTCTCATAATAAGAAAAACGGTGACAGAGAATGTGCCAACACAGAATTATTTGTCAAAACAAATTAGAAAAAAAACACGAAAGGGAGTTTTAATAGATTAATTAATTTTCTATGGAATGATAAAAGTGTTGTCTTTATGCTTTGACATCTTAGAAACGTCTGAAGTCATTATCTAGTTACGGTGAAAAGCACAAAATAAATTAAAGACTGTTTGATCCTATATTATATCAAAATGAGTTCTTTGACATATATTATTTCCAGAAGTCTTGTTTACAACTGCGAAATATGACTGACAGCATATTTAGGAAATAGAACTTAAAACAATTAGCTTCAATGTTTGTTTGTTTGTTTGAATGGTGTTTGACGTCATTTTAGCACATGTTAGGCCATATATGACGGTCGATTTTTTGTTGGTAGAGGCAGACCACTCCATTTATCCTGGTTAGAACCAGTACTGTATACCTCCAGCCATCCGTAAGAATCGACCTTTTCTTACATACAAGTTCAGCTCCCATAGGGATTCGAACCCGCATCGGTGAGAGGCGAGAAGGCTTACAACGCAATGTCGATAACCCCTCGATTCGCTTAATTAGCTTCAAACAGTATAATTTTACATAAACCACCGTCAATTTAGATTTATCAAAGACGAGATTTATTTTTGACAGATACCTACCACCGGCAATTTAGATTTATCAAAGGCGAGATTTATTTTGGACAGATACCTACAACCGGCAATTTAGATTTATCAAAGACGAGATTTATTTTGGACAGATACCTACCACCGTCAATTTAGATTTATCAAAGACGAGATTTATTTTTGACAGATACCTACCACCGGCAATTTAGATTTATCAAAGACGAGATTTATTTTTGACAGATACCTACCACCGGCAATTTAGATTTATCAAAGAGGAGAGTTATTTTGGACAGATACCTACCACCGGCAATTAAGATTTATCAAAGACGAGAGTTATTTTAGACAGATACCTACCACCGGCAGTTTAGATTTATCAAAGGCGGGAGTTATTTGTGACAGATACCTACCACAGGCAATTTAGATTTATCAAAGCGAGATTTATTTTAGACAGATACCTACCACAGGCAAATTAGATTTATCAAAGACGAGATTTATTTTAGACAGATACCTACCACAGGCAATTTAGATTTATCAAAGACGAGAGTTATTTTGGCACAGTTACTGCGCATCTGCTGATCGTCGTGGCCACACGTCGACTGACGCGTGCTTGTGACCGACACGCCCGTCTTTGGCCTACATTGTCCTACGGGCAGACAAGGCGGCGTGAAACACGTGATATCTGATAGAACAACACAGGTCTCGTCTGCTGGACACGTGATTTGGTGAGATGTGGAATTGGCACCAACTGCGCAGCTTCGTGGACCACACCATATCTATTATATAAATATACATCACAATACTTTTGGTTTTACCATTTACAGTGAAACAGTGCTTCATAAAAAATAGTTATAATATTCAAACAAGAGGCCCAAGAGGGCATATGGAAGCTTTACTGTTATTAAGTGTATACTTTGTATTATGTTTTCAGAAGACGTTTTTTTAACATGTTTTTAAATATATCTTCGCATAAAAGTATGTTATTTCGAAAATATTGACATAAATTCTTTTTAGCATGCTGATCAAACTGCTGGCCTTTGCTTTGCTAAAGGAAACTTCATGTTTTAATACTTTTCCCTATATGAACTTCGCATCCCTGTGATGGTCATCTTGTTGAAATGTTGAAATGTTGACCAACATCGAAAAGCATAAAACTCAATAGAGGTCGGCTCAGCAATGAACAAGGAGTTATTGTTTGAAATTTACATATGTTTTGTCTATGTTTAGTGACGCAAACCATTTTGTATCATACGTGGTGATGAAAATCATAAATCTGAAAAGCCACCACCCTGAAAGGCCACACCTAAAATAGTTTTAAATATTGAAAGCAGTTTCAGAGTTGCTGTCATGTTTTACGCATTTCCCTATATAACTCTATGTAAAAGTGGCAGCCATTTTGTACCAACACCGGCAACAAAAATCTAAGTCTAAACGGGAACCAACCAAGAATCGTTGTAAAATATTAACATTAGTTTCAGAGCGGTATTCATTTGTATAAATGCTCCTATATAACTATATGTAGCAAGAGTTTGCTTCTCGTTGCAGCCATCTTTAAAATTTGACGAAGATGATAAACACATAGCTTGATCTAAAACCGATTGACCATTTCTGAAAAAAAAGGTGATTTAATAGCAAACCGGATTTGGAACATACACAACGAATTGAATTGAATGTTGTTTAACGGCTCATCAACACAGTACAGGTTATTTAGAGCCGCCCCAGAGAGAGGGGAAGGATACATAGGAATCCGGGAACCTGCCCTACTCTTATTATCGAATAGATTCCTATGGTTCTTTAACGTGCTCGGAGGATAGACCGATACACGGGACCGCCCGGTTTACGTCCCCATCCGACGGACGAGGCTAAGGAAAAGTGTCTTGCCCAAGAACACGCCGACACATACACAACGAAATGATAAATAAATATTATATTCGAATATTTCAAAACTAAATATACATGCCTATATTGTAAATATCTGGGTTGTGTACTATTGATTTTTTTAAGCCAGACTGTTTGATTGACATTCTGTGTTTATATAATATTATATTTCTATATTATTGGTTACATCATGATACATCACATGACTCATTCAAGTTTATTGGAATATTCTAAAGCTTCTATGACCTTCTATGAGGCATCATATGACTGTTAAGGTTATTTAAAAATGACTCGTTTACCTTACTGGAATATTCTAAATGTTCTATGACATTCTATGACAGTATACATACTGCCTTTTGGGGTTATGACTTGGTTTCAGTTTTCAATATTACAGTTGGATGTCTGGTTTTCAGCATTTAGTTTGAAATGAGTATAAATTCAGTATAAAGTGAAATTATTTGATGCTATGAATTAAAATATATTGTGAGAGGATACACAATAGTGTGCTCATCTATAATAAAAGTAAAGTGGATTATTTGGACATTTGGACTATTGTGAATTAATAAACCAGGAAATACTTAAAGTGAAATTTGATTAAAAGGGGATTTGGCACATTTTATTAAAGGGACATTTGACAGTTTAGATTAAAGGGACCTTTGCCAATATTATTTGGACTTTATTAGTTCATCGGATTTTAAAGAAATAATGGATCCATTTTACGTATTTTCTGTAAGTGAATATTTTTCATTGTAGTATTTGAATACATTTGTTGATTATATTAAAAAATATTTGTTGTTGCTGGTTTTACTTCCTTTCTTGTTACATTTTATCCGTTACAATACATGTACATACCTCTGTACAAGACACGTGGCCGTCATTACATGTACAGACATTACAGTCGTGTTCCCACGTTGTATTATCGTGGTATGTACGTCTGTCAATCTCACAAGACTGGGCGGCAGGTGCGCGACCTTTGACCTCCTCGCACCTATCACCTGTTCGTCCTAGTGGACATATACATCGATACTCTCCTATACCGTCAATACACGTGCTACCGTACGTGCACGGGCTAGATAAACACTCGTTTATGTCTAGAATAGAAAATAAAATGCAATTTAACGTAAGCAATAATTAAAGAATCAATTAGGTAAGCGTTAAATTTATTCAATCATGCAGTTGTATTTAAGACAATATATATATTTAAATTATTATGAATAACTTATGAATCTGGACGTGTATTACTAAATCCTAACCATATCAGGGCCTTAATAATTAATCATCGTTTCTTTGTGTTATTAGGTATATCCTTCGAACACGTTAAAGAACCACCATCGCCGGATTCACCCGTGTGATTTGTTCCGTTGCTCTCCATCATCATCACGTGATGGTGGAGAGTAACGTAACAAATCACACGGGGGTATCCGACGACGAAAAACCACAGGAATACATTACGGCACGGTTTCCGGATTCCGGATGTATCATTTCCTTCACCTTGGGGTGGCTCGAAATAACCTAGTACTACAATGTTAAGAATTCGTGATCTTATTTAATACATACCCGTCAGCTTGTTAACTATTATATTCAATTTATCTGTTAGCATGTGTGTGTTGAGAAGGCGGACTTGAATAAAATACAGACGTATGACTTACTGACTCTACAATCAGGCCCGGAGAAACCCTGCGGACAGTCACACCTGTATCTATTGATGCCGTCAATACATCGCCCACCATTGTAACTGCAGAATATACAGAAATATGTACATCTGAGAAAATTATCCACCAAACCGTGCTTCGTTGAGTTATTTTACCACTCACCATAGCTTACTGATTCTATAGACGTTCGTTCTCTCATAGGGAGTTTATGAAGATTTTTGCTCGTTTGAACGTTTGCGTATCCTCATATTTATATATTTAAATAATCATGCAAACGCTATATACACCTGCACCTCAATGTTTACACTGTAAAAACAGTTTTATCTGATAAATTACAGTTAAAATATATGAATGCTACAGACAGATGGCAGTGTGATTTACCAGCAAAACGAACATTGACAACACATGCATTACCACGGAAATGGATTGCGGTTATTAACATCACTCGTTCACGAGGCTCCCTCAAAACTTACACTGTTAACGCACGTGCTATGTTACATACCAACAAAGATAATTCACTGGCAAATGATTTTCTTACCACGGGAATGGATTGCAGTCATTAACATTACTCTTGCACGATGCTCCCTCAAATCCTTCTCTACATATACACGTGAAACTGTCTCCACTGTTTACGCACGTGCCATTGTTCTGGCAAGGACTAGCATCACAACCTCTCACCGTTGCTGTTAAATAGTGTACATACTTTGTTTAAACTGTGGTAATAGCGAGTTTAAATTATTTTACGAACGAGTTTAATAAATAAATAAAAATACAATGATGTAAAAAGGTGCTTATTTACTTACAATTTGGAAAGCATTCAGGCAAGTAAAGGCAGGACAGGGGCCGTTACAGGGATGACTAGGCAGGGCAGGGGCCGTTACAGGGATGACTAGACAGGGCAGGGGCCGTTACAGGGATGACTAGGCAGGGTAGGGGCCGTTACAGGGATGACTAGGCAGGGCAGGGGCCGTTACACGGATGACTACCGTACTCATTCTGCCATGATCATTCGGTGTTACTTCTACTATTCAATCCTATCAGATGTACTAGGTTTTCAAATTTTGTATAAACTTTCATCATTAAAACTCAGATTATGTCTCTATTTTATTAAGTGCGATAACTACACCGAGACACAAAAGAAACGCCTCACTTTTATACTTTAAATAATTCGTATTTAAATATAAATATATTATTATATCATATTTAATTATTAACGGGCACATACGGTTTGTGTTAAACAATTAAAATCTCGAAATCATTGATCCGTGAATGCTGGCTGCGCCAAAGAGGTAAAAACCACGTTTTGCACGTGCACGCTGTAGGTAAGTAATTGAGCAGCAAGAAATCGATATACATGTAATCTATTACAATACTCGCCCTAAAAAACAAACAAATTACATTCCTTAGCTCGTTGTTTGTGGTACAAAATGCCTTGACTTCCGGAAAGGTGGCGTAACATTCCTCGATGCTTGCTCGCCAATGTCATTGGGTCAATGAGGAGAAGAGGTGCAGCTTGCATCCATGGGCGCGGCGGATACACAAAATATTGATTTTTTTTTACTTTTGACTTTGAGGGTGTGTTCCATCAATCGAATGAAATCCATACTTATCGTTATCCGAGTTTTGTTAAATGTTCACAGTATATCAACATAATAATGGGCTTATGCATTTATTTTAACCCGAATAAATTGTCTGATAATAAAAAAGAAACAGCAGTTTAACTTAGTGATCCGTTTCTTTTGTGTTTCGGTGTATTTCATTTAGTTTAAGGTGCATTTGCGCATGCATCATAATACAATATTACGGGGCGGCGTGGGGGTGCAACATAGCTATAGGTGTAGACTAAAACAACACACAAACATAAAATAAAACAAAACAAAATCGGGTTTCGAGCGGGGAGTGGGCGGAGGGGGTAGCCGGCAACATAGCTATATGTGTATGAATTGACCAAAACAAAACAGAAATATGTAAAAAAAAAAAAAAAAAAAAAAAAGTCGGGGAGGGTAGGGTGGGGTGGGCAGGGAACCCATGCCCCAATATGGGTGAAGTATGAAGAATAAGATGCATAATGTTATAAGAAATCCCAAACCAAAAGTATAGATATTTACAACAGCTTACACACAAACCTTGATCTGCCTTTATTGCACATTTTATGGGCCATCACAATTTGGGTTCCATGGGAGCCCAGAAATAGTAGAAGACAAAATTACTTACACAACCTTTTACAACATACTATAAGGAAACCAATTCCCAAATGTTTTGAGCTTGGACAAGAAATGTAAGAGATATAACCCTGCAAACATACCTTAGACGCAAAATTGTATGTGAAATGAGACACATTTTAAGGGCTATCAGAATTTTGGTGCCATGGGAGCCCAGGGGTTACAGGGACCAAAATTGCTTTTGCAGCCTTTAAGATAATGCTATAAGGAATCTCATAGCCAGATTTTCTTGTACTAGGATAAGACATGTAAGAAACATGGACTCGTATTCGGGCTTTTGTAAACACAGCTTACACGCAAAGCTTGACGTAAATCCGTCACTTTAATGTTTAGTCACATTTTACTTTACTACTTGTTTTGTATAGGCAGTTTTATCTGCCCATCTAGAGAAACTTGAAAGAAGAAAACCTTCAAAATTGTCAATAGAAAAAGGTCATTGACCAATTTTTAATCTTCTAAGATATATATTTTAAACGGCTAAGAATATCTGCATATGTTTTTATTATTTGTTGAACTGAATATAAATTCTTTAAATAAAACATAAGAAAAAACTACTTTTCAAATTTATGGGATTATGTATCCAGTTTAACTTTTTTAAAGAAGTTACACAAAAATGATTCTATAAAGGGAGATAATAAATACACGGCAATCCCATTGGTTTGTTTTTAAAGGGAAATAATAAATTAAAATTATGT
>JAWPHD010014303.1:0-62183 GCA_037043455.1 Cyrtodaria siliqua | reverse complement strand
ACATTCTGGTAATTGCTCACCTTGTAATACGTATGAATGAGTATAACGTGTATGCTCTATGCTGCACCGGGCTAAAACATCTTTTTCTCGACGAATGAATGGGTCTACTAGAAGAACGCCATTCTCCGAGTAACGGTTTAATCGAATGGAGTTTATTGTTCACTGACAAATCCCAAACGGGTTGCCAAGAGTTACGAATATATGTGTTAATGCAACTTTTAAAATCAGTATAAGGTAATTTGGCTCTAGATATATGTAAATATAATGCTGCCTTAGCAGCACTACTATCTCTATCATTACCACGCATTCTTAATTGCTTGGAAGCCAGCAGAAAATATTAACTATAAGAGAATTGTACTTTTCTAAAACTGCACAAATGGGTTATCATGTTTCATATTACCCAGTCCATGAAGAGATGAAAGGGATTCAGAAAAGATTACGAAATGGTCATCATCAGATTCCTAAATACAATTTAAAGCAGGTTAAATTGCCTTAAGTTCAGCTGAAAAGTTACAGGCAGGCGGCTATTTATGCTGTGTTTGTGAACGACAGCTGCTGCAGCTACCTTATCTCCAAGAAATATAAAAAGATCGGACAGGGAAAGTAGCATTCAAGGAGGACAGTCAACCACAAAACACAGAAACAAACACGCAAACAGTCAAACAAAAAGGCAAAAGCAATAATAAATGCAAACGACATCACAAACACAAAAGGGTTGACAATAGGGCTATCTCCTTGGAACGGTCAGTGGCAAAGTAGGCCACTGGGGGTTTAAACCGGTTATAGGGTCACCAAACCTCACACTTACCCTACTTCATCCTATTAAAACAGGACAGTGTAAATAAAGAAATCCCCGCCATGATCTAATCTCTAACCAACAAGGCAGCATCAATAGGCAATATAAGTAAAACACAAATATGCTAGTGTAAATATAATACAAAAAAACAATAGCCTAGAAAGCCACAATGAAGGTACTCAATGACTTGGCAGAAGCCAGAGCAGTAAGAGATTAAACCATTAAGGGCAAGACAAGAAAGATCATGGACAAACATCAAACGCCACCGTCCCAGTGGGCTTTAGGTAGGCGTCATCATAGGGTTCACAGCCTGTCCGGTCATCGTACAATTAAAGAGGAAAGCATAGTAGCGAACTGTAAAGGGTCCACCACCAAGCATGCAGTACGTTGCAAAATGATAGGGTCATAACCTCTTTTGATAAACTTTTTAACAAGTTTAACAAAGATAGTATGAAAGTGATCATGACCAAGAATCTTACGAAGTTTATAAATCACATCACCATAGAAGTCAGGTTGTGATAGTCCTTGTCACTTTAGAACCATCTGTGTATTTATGTTTATCGTTACTGTACTCCGATTTAATTCCAATAAATTTGCATTGAAAGACAGTCGGGTCTGTACTCGATTTGTTACTATTACAAACATCCATATTGTAACTCTGTTTTGCAAAAATGCTTACTTGGGTAGGTAACATTTCCTTTCAATTCACTTCTAGAAGGGACACACGGCAATCTTGAATTATGTTTTCAAACGCGCGGCACCCCGTTAGCTTTTCTACACACCTTTAATATTTGCAAATTGTTATTAATCAGCTTTGAAAAAAAAGACAGTTTGGCTAAATGAATGGTGTTTTACGGCACGTCGACACATAAATAGGTCATATTGTGCACCAAAACTGATGAAAGGTGAAAAAATGAAGTTGTAATTAATAATTAATGTAAATATATAAAGATAAAACTATTTACAAATAAGGGATGATATGGTAGTAATATAAACTATATATGTAAATCAACAAATGCCCGTCAGCGGGTATATATATCAGTGAATATGTATGGAAATCTAAAACATGACTAAAATCTATAGTTTCAAATAACTCTTTCATAGCATTAACATTGTAGTACCTTTGACGCATAGGATCAAAGTCTACACATTCCAACAATAGGTTTTCGACCGTTAACGGTGCAAAGCAGGGTAAACATTCTAGAAATTGCTCACCTTGTAATAAATATGAATGAATGAATGGTGTTTTACGGCACGTCGACACATAAATAGGTCATATTGTGCGCAAAAAATTATGAAAATGAAGTATTAATTAAAAATTAATGTAAATATATAAAGATAAAACTATTAAAAAATAAGGGATGATCAGGTGTAATATAAACTATGTATGTAAATCAACGAATGCCCGTCAACGGGTATATAAACAAGTAAATATATATAAGAACACATTACAATGATTTATAAAGTCTGATCTCTTTCAGGAAATCTAAAACCAGACTAAAATCTACAGTATCAAATAACTCTTTCATAGTATTAACATTGTAGTACCTTTGACGCATAGGATCAAAGTCTACACATTCCAATAATATGTGTTTGACCGTTAATGGTGCAAACCAGGGTATACATTCTGGTAATTGCTCACCTTGTAATAAATATGAATGAGTATAACGTGTATGCCCTATCCTGCACCGGGCTAGGACAACTTCCTCTCGACGAATGGGTCTACTAGAAGAACGCCATTCTCCAAGTAACGGTTTAATTGGATGGAGTTTATTGTTAACTGACAAATCCCAAGCGGCTTGCCAAGAGTTACGAATATATGTGTTAATACAACTTTTAAAATCAGTATAAGGTAATTTGGTATTAGTGATGTCTAAATCTAATGCTGCCTTAGCAGCACTATCAGCTCTATCATTACCACGTATTCCTACATGGCTTGGAAGCCAGCAGAAAATAAAAACATTATCAATTATAAGAGAATTGTACTTTTCTAAAAGTTGAAGCACGACTGGGTTATCATGTTTCATATTACCCAGTGCTTGAAGAGATGAAAGGGAATCAGAAAAGATTACAAAATGGTCATCATCAGATTCCTGAATATAATTTAAGGCAAGTTCAATTGCCTTAAGTTCAGCTGAAAAGATAAAGGCCTTGTCAGGCAGCCGGCTCTTTATGCTGTGTCTGTGAACAACAGCTGCTGCAGCTACCCTATCTCCATCTCCAGAGCCATCTGTGTAGATATGTTGAAAGTTACTGTATTTCGATTTAATTTCATTAAATTTGCTTTGAAAGACAGCAGGGTCTGTGCTGGATCCGCCATCATCACAAAGACCAAAAACAACTGTTGGTGCCCCCAAAGTCCACGGTGGAACCTGCGGCACCCTGCACCCGGCAACCAAACTCAGGTCGACCTCAGTGTCTCTTAATTTTGGTTTAATACGAAGACCAAATGGTCGAATGGCCTTCGGTTTTCGATCAAAAAGAGGTTCACAACTAGGATTAAAAACATTATCGAAAGTTGGGTTTGAAGGGTTTGACTTTAATTTAATGGCGTATTGAAGAGATAATTTGTCCCGTCTATGAGACAGTGATGGTTCATTAGCTTCAACATATAGACTTTCGGCTGGTGATGTACGAAAGACACCTAAGGCGAGTCGTAATCCTTGATTATGTATAGGGTCGAGCATCTGCAAGTACGACTTGCGAGTCGATCCATATACTATCGAGCCGTAGTCCAGCTTGGATCTGATAAGAGATCTGTAAAGTCGCAACAGGACTTTTCGATCTGCTCCCCAATTAGTGTTTGCAACAACTTTAAGTAAGTTAAGAGCTTTAAGGCATTTGGCCTTCAAGTATTTAAGGTGTGGTATAAACGTTAATTTACGGTCGAAAATAAGACCAAGGAATTTTATCTCATCCACTACTGGTATTTGAGACCCATCCAGTGTTAGATGAGGGTCTTCATGATGTTTACGAAGTTGACAAAAGTGCACACAATTAGTTTTAGACTTAGAGAATTTAAAAACATTTTCATCAGACCATGTCTGAAGTTTATTTAGACATTGTTGTAATTGTCTCTCGATAGTATTCATGTTTTTTGCACGATAACATATAACAAAGTCGTCAACGTATAGCGAACAATCCACACCTGGATTGATGCATTTTACTATACTGTTAATCTTTATATTAAAAAGTGTGACAGAGAGTATACTGCCCTGTGGAACACCCATCTCCTGTTCATGAATATCAGAGAGGGTTGAACCCATTCGGACACGAAATTGTCTATCATCTAAGAATTTCTCAATAAAAATAGGTAATCGGCCTCTAAGACCAAGGTCATGAAGATCATTCATAATACCGTACTTCCATGCAGTATCATAAGCTTTCTCCAAGTCAAAAAATACAGCGACTAGATGTTCTTTTTTTATGAAAGCTTCCCTAATAAATGATTCAAATCGAATGAGATTGTCTGTTGTGCCTCGTTGGCGCCGGAATCCACTTTGATAATTTGTTATCAGCTTGTTGGACTCCAGGTACCAAACGAGTCTCTCATTAATCATTCGTTCCATGGTTTTACATATACAACTCGTTAAAGCAATAGGGCGATAATTTATTGGGTCCGTATGATTCTTTCCAGGTTTGGGGACTGGAATAACGATTGCTTCCCGCCAAGAATCGGGGAAGTTTCCCGTCACCCAAACCTTATTAAATATATCAAGAAGGGTAGAGAGACAAGATTCAGGTAAATGTTTTAGTAATTGGTAATGGATATCATCAGGACCAGCTAATGTATCATGAGCCTTTTTAAGGGACTCTCGAAGTTCTTTGAGAGTGAATAGTTTATTGTATTTCTCCAAGTTTTTGACTTGAAGTTCAGCTTCTTCTGTTCTTTTAGTTTCTTATTTTTCAGAAAATTTGGTTGACAATTTTCAGAAGAAGAATTTTTTGAAAAAGTTTCTGCCAAAGTGTTTGTAATATCTTTGACAGATGTTATATCTCCATTATCTGTTTTAAGATGATTTACAGAACTAGAATTACCTTTACCACTTATTTTCCGGACCATGTCCAGTGTCTTCTTAAGAGATGAGCGAGAATTCAGCCTAGAGACGTAAGATCTCCAGGATTTCCTCTTGCTATCCTTAATAGTACGACGGGCTTTCGCACGAAAAACTCTAAAGTTATCTAAATTTGTTTGAGTTGGCCGCAAGTTAAAATTATTTAATGCAGCTTTACGATCGCTGACTGCCTTTTTGCAGTCATCGTCGTACCATGGTTTATGTGGGCGTTTAGGATTTGCCGAGGTTTTTGGAATGGTTTGATCAGCTATATCGCGAAGAGTTTTGGTAAAAGAGCAGTTGCGTCTTCGACATCCTCGAAAAGTAATAAATATGAACGACTAAAACGTGTATGCCCTATCCTGCACCGGGCTAGAAAAACTTCTTCTCGACGAATGAGTCTACTAGAAGAACGCCATTCTCCGGGTAATGGTTTAATTGAATGGAGTTTATTGTTAACTGACAAATCCCAAGTGGCTTGCCAACAGTTACGAATATATGTGTTCACAAAACTTTTAAAATCAGTATAAGGTAATTTGGCATTAGATATATGTAAACCTAATTCTGCTTTAGCTGCACTATCAGCACTATCATTACCACGTATTCCTACATGGCTTGGAAGCCATCATAAAATAATAACATTATCAACTAAAGGAGAATTGTACTTTTGTAAAAGTTGAAGCATAACTGGGTTATCATGTTTCATATTACCCAGGGCTTGAAGAGATGAAAGGGAATCAGAAAAGATTACAAAATGGTCTTCATCAGATTCCTGAATGCAGTTTAAGGCAAGTTCAATTGTAATTGCCTTAAGTTCAGCTAAAAAGATAGAGACCTTTTTAGGCAGGCGGCTCTTTATGCTGTGTTTGTGAACAACAGCTGCTGCAGCTACCTTATCGCAATCTTTAGATCCCCGTCTGTATATATATGTTGAAAGTTACTGTATTTAGATTTAATTTCATTAAATTTGCTTTGAATTAGAGTAGGGTCTGTACTGAATTTGTTACTGTTACAAAGATCAAAAATAATTGTTGGTGTTTCCAAAGTCCACGGTGGAATTTGTGATACTTTGTACGTGGCAATCAAATTTATTTCTTTGTCAGTGTCTCTTAATTTTGGTTTAATACGAAGTCCAATGGTCGGAATGGCCTTCGGTTTTCGATCAAAAAGAGGTTCATAACTAGAATTAAAAACAATATCGAAAGTTGGGTTTGCAGAGTTAGATTGTGATTTAATGGCATATTGAAGCACTAATTTGTCCCGTCTATGAGATGGTTCATTAGCTTCAACATATAGACTTTCGGCTGGTGATGTACGAAGGGCTCCTAAGGCGAGTCGTAATCCTTGATTATGTACAGGAAGTATGACTTGCGAGTCGATCCATATACTATTGAGCCGTAGTCCAGCTTGTATCTGATAAGAGATCTATAAAGTTGTAAAAGTACTTTACGATCTGCTCCCCAATTAGTGTTTGCAACAGCTTTAAGTAAATTAAGAGCTTTAAGGCACTTGGCCTTGAAGTATTTAAGGTGTGTTATAAACGTTAATTTACGATCGAAAATAAGACCAATGAATTTTTTATCATTCACTACTGGTGTTGGTAACCCTTCCAGTGTTAGATGAGGGTCTTCATGATGTTTACGTAGTTGACAAAGTGCATATAATTAGTTTTAGATTTAGAAAACTTAAAACCATTTTCATCAAACCAGGGCTGAAGTTAACTGAGACATTGTTGAAGTTGTCTCTCAATAGTGTTCATGTTTTTTGCACGATAACATGTAACAACGTCATCAACATATAGAGAGCAAGCCACATCAAGATTGATGCATTTAATTATACTGTTAAATTTTGTAATAAAAAGTGTAACAGAGAGTACGCTGCCCTATAGAATTGAACCCATTCGGACACGAAACTGTCTATCATCTAAGAAATTCTCTATGACAATTGGTAATCGAAGTCATACAGATCATTCTTGATACCATACTTCCATGCAATATCATAAACTTTCTCCAAGTCAAAAAACAGCGACTATGTTCTTTCTTTAAGGACAGTTTGAAGCAAATTGTTTTTGCATATTACTTATTGCTGATTATATGATTGTATTGCAACGATAATATGTTTAAAGATATGGTAGACTTAGGAAGACGCATTAAAACGTCTTTAGATTTTATTTAGTTATATGCATGCAAATTTAAAGTCAAAATAAATCTGGATTCATAAATCGAGGTGTCAATTTTAATGCGTAATAACTAGTTCCAACAAACGCGGTAGCGGAGCCGTAAAACTAACCACATAACGTCCCAGATTGAAATTCTTTGCATGGTTATCTCAGTTATAATGCTGTTCTATTTAAATGCCAGAAATATAAAGTAAAATTATACATACACACTTGTGTTTCTATGAAAAGTCAAATTCATCGGTAACGGCATTTGTTGACGTTATCCAATGACATCGCTTGTTAAAACGTTATGTGATGTCATGTACTTTTCAGACTGTAAATCGTGCGTTTTACGGTCGCAAATCTTAGACGTTAGCCAACGGAGAAACGTGTTACATAATAGTTGCATTAGAATTTCGTTTTATGGCACGTCGACACATAAATAGGTAAACGTCATAAAATAATTATATTCGGCAGAACATTTTCTCGACATAGACATGTGTATTACTGAACATATGTATTTAACCTTCATGTCGTTTTAAAAATGTTGGAGAACGCGGCGATGGTTTAGTGATAAACCGTCATTTATTACAAAGTGAATCAAGTCAAGTATAAATATGTATTTACAAGTCAGTTTTACGGCATTTGTTGATTTACATATATACATAGTTTATATTGCTACTATATCATCCCTTAATTGTAGATAGTTTTATCTTTATACGTTTACATTATTTTTATTATTATTATTATTTTTATCATTATTTTTAATTACTACTTCATTCTTTCAAGATTCATCGGTTTTTTATCACAATATGTGTCGACGTGCCATAAAACACCATTCATTCCTACAATGTGTCGACACTTGCCATAAAACACCATTCATTCATACAATATGTGTCGACGTGCCATAAAAAACCATTCGTTTATACAATATGTGTCGACGTGCCATAAAACACCATTCATTCATTACAATATGTGTCGACGTGCCATAAAACACCATTCATTTATACAATATTTGTCGACGTGCCATAAAACACCATTCATTCATACAATGTGTCGACACTTGCCATAAAACACCATTCATTCATACAATATGTGTCGACGTGCCATTAAACACCATTCATTCATTACAATATGTGTCGACGTGCCATAAAACACCATTCATTCATTACAATATGTGTCGACGTGCCATAAAACACCATTCATTCATTACAATATGTGTCGACGAGCCATAAAACACCATTCATTCATCACAACAAAGTAACACAATTTCCAATGAGATTTTGAACCCGGCTAACAAAATTAATAATCCATATCTTTTTTTTTCGTTGCAAAGTTGTCCGAGATGGGTATTACTTCTGATATAAAATAGTGCCAATCAATTGAAGTCATGGAAACACGTTTTTTATTGCCAGTCATGTCATATGCAACATTTTGTTTTCAGTTTACTTCATTTGTGGATGACTTTTATCAGAAATAAAATGTTATTTCTCTCTCTTAGCAAAACTGGGTCATAAAATAATTGTCAGCTATAAACAAAATCACGCCTCATAAAGTTCTAATCAAAATATTAATGGGAAATATTCCGATCATCGATCTTTTATAGTCTGGCAATACATTAGCAGTATGTTAGTCGGGAGGTGGTAACGTTTTACATTATTTAGTGAACAAAATACAACCCAAAAATAGCGATCGTAGGAAGCGAAAGTTTGATATTTTATTATTAAAATTCCACTAAATCAATACTATCTGACTAAAGAGGTTACCCTGCTTTTCAACATGAACTACGGCATTGCTATGCTATGCAAATGAATATTCCCGCGAGCGCAGTGGATCATTGTTTGAAGACGCATACGCAATGAACACGTAGTAAAATAGTGACCGCACTTAATAGAATAGAAACATAAGCTTAGTTGTAATGAAATAAGTTATTACAATTTGAAAATCTAGTCGATCTGGTTGAATTGAAACGTAGGTTAATGTAACAAATATAGAGGATCTGGAATGAATGCATTTTTTCATTTAATATTATTTAACTCGTTTAATAAATTCAATTTTAAAATAGGCAAAAATCCATAGTCACATAAAGTACATTTTGTGAGTATAATTGCTTATCGTATTTTGTTTCGTATTTCTCCGTACTACGCCGAGAAGTCGGAACTGCATCGTAGATTTCCGTAAATCGGTTACGGAACTCGACGAGGGAATTTCGATTTCACATCAAGATGCACCAAAAACAACAACAGGATGATTCGGCCTTCATTTGCTTATGTATTACACTAGACTAAAGAGTATTATGATACGTTAGTCAAGGCGAATTACACTCCACACCGCCAGTTATGCTATAATCAGCTTCCATTGGTGGAAGAAAACGCAAGGTGCCTCTCCGGGCAGTTTTCGGCATCTGGGTAGAACCACCGACGGTCACGCAAGCCAGCTGGATAGCTTCACATACATATTCCTAGGCCCATGAGGGATCGAATTGTTGCAATATTTTCCAGATAGTTGATATGAAAATAAGAAAAATGGTCCGATAGAAACCACAGAGAATATATGTGTTAATACAATGATTAAATGAATGGTGTTTTCGGCACGTCGACACATAAATAGGTCACATTGTGCGCAAAATCTGGTGTTTTGAAACTTTGGATATAGAAATACAATTTTAGACGAGATGCACTCTTTATTATTTATTTAGAATATTTGATCATTGGACTTTTGAAGTAATCGAACAAATCTTTATTAAACAAATTTGTCGCGGGTTTTATTATTTTCCAAGTTTTCAGTTGTTTTGTTAGTCTGTGTGTTTGTGGTTGACTGTCGTCCTTGAATGCTGCTTTTCCTGATCGATTTCTTTATCTTTATTTTCGTTGAACTGTAATGTTTATACTTTTTTTCTAGAAATTTACCTATATCTAATACCAAATTACCTTACACTGATATTAAATCTTGTATTTACACACGGTCACCAATACCAGTAGTACATTTATACCACACCTTAAATACTTGAAGACCAAATGCCTTAAAGCTCTTAATTTACTTAAAGTTGTTGCAAACACTAACTGGGGAGCAGATCGAAAAGTACTTTTACAACTTTATAGATCTCTTATCAGATCCAAGCTCGACTACGGCTCAATAGTATACGGATCGACTCGCCTTAGGTGCCTTTCGTACATCACCAGCCGAAAGTATATATGTTGAAGCTAATGAACCACCAGTCTCATAGACGGGACAAATTAGCCATTCAGTATACCATTACATTACAATCTAACCCTTCAAACACAACTTTTACCTTAAATACTTGAAGGTCAAGTGCCTTAAAGCTCTTAATTTACTTAAAGTTGTTGCAAACACTAATTGGAGAGCAGGTCGAAAAGTACTTTTACAACTTTATAGACCTCTTATCAGATCCAAGCTCGACTACGGCTCAATAGTATACGGATCGACTCGCAAGTCATAGTTGCAGATGCTCGATCCTATACATAATCAAGGATTTAGGTGACTTTCGTACATCATCAGCCGAAAGCCTATATGTTGAAGCTAATGAACCATCACTGTCTCATAGATGGGACAAATTAGCCCTTCAATACGCCATTAAATTAAAATCTAACCCTTCAAACCCAACTTTCGATATTGTTTTTAATCCTAGTTATGAACCTCTTTTTGAGCATCAGAACATCAGACTCATATCCATGTTACCACCAATACCATTATAAAATATAAATGCGAGAGGCGTAGCTTAATACACCGACATTTAATCTGATATTCTAAATGGAGATTAAACAATTACGTGTTGCCATGACATCTCGCCGACATTCAGTTATTCTATTAATTTAATTACTTTATTGATTAGAGCCTATAACAAAACACGGATCTCTACTGTTAAGCAGTAGCAGACAAAAGCTTGCGATGTGTTTCAAATTTAATACTGGTTAAATAGTACATTATATCAACTTAAGGAATTACGCAGTCCAATTTGAATAGTGCTTTACATCATGTTTAGCACATGTTTGGCCCATATGATGGTCGATTGTCTTGTGGTAGAGACAGATCACCCCAGTTTTCCTGGGTAGAACCAGTACTGTAAACCTCTCGCTATCCGTAAGAATCGACACTTGATAAGTCGAGCTCCCAATGGGATTCGGACCCGCAGCAGTGAGAGGCGAGACAATTTTAGACACAGCGTCTTTACTATCCTGGCCACGGAGGTGCTACGCAGTCCAATCAATATCATAGAACTAAACTTTGCAAACATTACCAATTAAATGAGTAGTATAGTGGAAGCAGTTCACTTGCGGATTTGGGGGGAATGATGACGTCATATGTCACGTGACATCATAGCCCATCCCACTTCGGGGTCACCCGAAGTCAGCGCCTCCTACTTACAATGACATCACGCATCGGGCGCTTTCCGGTGACTCAGGACCCTCTTTTGTCGTTTTTCGGCATTAATACGTAATTAGGTACATCTAATATGTAAGAAACCGGAAGTACCCGTAGGAATCGGTACGTTTTTTTTTACAGGAAGTAGGTCACGAAAAGCAGGTCACCAATTTTCGATTCCGAACCTAGGCAAACTATATATCCCCCGGCTGCAGGCTGCATCCGTAAATGAACTACTCCCAATATACTACTTAAATGGTTGCAATACCTCATGTTTAAACTATCGTACAATGACAAGTCCCATGAACCCTGCGCTTTTACATAAAACAGGTAGTATGCAGCGCTAAATTGTTATATATACGTAAGGTATTGTGTATTTCAACAATGGCAAAACGTCTGATATCTTTTACCGAAAGATCAGTTTCAAATTAGTTGTTTTGATCAACGCCTGGGGACACCTGGTGATTTAATAAATGCAGATTTGCAGGTAATATTATACACAGAAACTCGACACAACGTCGTATCATCTTCTTTAAGTTTGTAAATAAACATATTGTGGTTTTAATAGTATTTGAAATCGGATTCATCATCGATAATTCAATATCTGAAATATTCAGAAATTCAAATTTTGATCTATTCGAAAGTCGGCTTAGAAGTCCGTATTCAGTATGTATTTATTATAATCTGTGTGCATTAGGTCTGTAATTTGTAACTCAAATTTTTACAACGACATTTTTGTTTGACGAGCTAAACACAACAGTTGATGTTATAAACCGTTACAACGTGGGGATACTATTTATTCTGAAGGCAACATCAATTAAAGCATTCCCCTCCCAGACGTAATACTACTTCATGTGCCTTGAATAGTAACAGAAGACATTTCTAAAAAAACAACTAGTTGTAGACTTTAATAAAGAACAGTGTACTAATTAAACTCATTCAAATCGCTTACAAACTTCTCCACGAAAAGTTCGTTTATACAGGTGAATATTATGTAAAAATGGACTAGTTTTACATGTTTTGTTTCAAAAACTTGTTTTTACCCACAACTAGAACACATGTGTTTAATAAATATATGTTGAACAAAAACTGTTATACATTATATGTCCTTCTGTAAGAAAGAGAACTCTGATGAATATGTTCGAACAGTAGCAGATAAAGCCAGCACACCAACGCTTGCTATATTATGTTCGTAATCAATACTAAGTCTGCTTTATTACAAGTCAAATGCAGAGATACAAAGATATTTTCAGTGAATCTGATTGTATCAGCCACTTGGTGCTGATGAACTATAAACCTTTTGATGTCTTACAAAGCATCAGAAGTCTCATTCAGGCAGACTCAATCAAACCGACTCTGCTACTTTCGTCTCGTGTTTGAGTTGATCGCTTCAGACGAGTGTGTTATGATGTAGAGATACAGTTTATCAGCTTGTGTTACAGCCATCCTTTTTAGGAAGTGAATGCAAACGTTTGATTTCTGTTTCTTTCATCATAGCTAGGCGCCCTGTCGTAGTTTGTCCGAAGTCTGTCTGTCCTTGGTAGTTCACCAATATTTCTCCCTATATATATATATAGGCCTTGTGAACATGAATCTCTTACGAGATCCCAATTTCGAAAGTTGCCGTAGTGAGTTCAAATTCTCTCCCTTTATTATATATACCTGAATTCACAGTATCCCCAGATCCGGCACCTTTCATTGTCACTGTCTCAATATAGCTGTGTGTGGTTGAACGCTTAAATGTGGCCCACTCATATGAGCTATAATTGTATGTATGTATGCGTCTATATGTTAATTGTGCCTTCAGACGAGTGTGTTATGATGTAGAGATACAGTTTATCAACGTGTGTTGCAACTACCTTTTTTAAGGAGTGAATATATACGCTTGATTTCTGTGTATCTCGTCATAGCTAGGCGCCCTGCCGTAGTTCGTCCGAAGGTTGTCTGTCCTTGGTAGTTCACAAATATTTCTCCCCATATATAATTCTGCCTTGTGAACATGAATCTCTTACGAGATCCCAATTTCGAAAGTTGCCGTAGTGAGTTCAAATTCTCTCCCTTTATTATATATACCTGAATTCACAGTATCCCCAGATCCGGCACCTTTCATTGTCACTGTCTCAATATAGCTGTGTGTGGTTGAACGCTTAAATGTGGCCCACTCATATGAGCTATAATTGTATGTATGTATGCGTCTATATGTTAATTGTGCCTTCAGACGAGTGTGTTATGATGTAGAGATACAGTTTATCAACGTGTGTTGCAGCTACCTTTTTTAAGGAGTGAATATATACGCTTGATTTCTGTGTATCTCGTCATAGCTAGGCGCCCTGCCGTAGTTCGTCCGAAGGTTGTCTGTCCTTGGTAGTTCACAAATATTTCTCCCCATATATATATATATATATATAGGTTTCATATAAATAAACGATCCCCGCTCTGTGTGAGGATAAGACATGGGAGGTGGTACTGCTACGTTAATGTTCTATACGTTTCAGGTTAAAATATCCAGGCAATACTGTGCTGGATTCCCTCGCAACATCTATGGAAATTGCATTGTGGAACTTGCCGGCATGCCTTAGTGCACTGTGCTATTACAGTGTTGTTCAAGTGTAATACTGGTGTGCCCCTGCTACCACTAGGGCACTATTTCCACACTTAACAACAATACAGGAGTAGCCATTATATGCATATAAATCGGTGAAAAGTATTAAGGCCTGGCGCTTATTATATGCACTTAAACAAACGTATTGCGGATCAACTCTAGACAATTGGACATAATTAAAACACAAGTACCGTCATTAGTTGTTTTAATTAAATCATCAATATTATCATGACAATTGTGATCTGATTTTGTGGATGTTTTATTTCAGACTAGATAAATGGATCATTTGAATGCAACATTAAAGTTCCCTTTATTTTAATTACAAGTAAATCATCACTCTTTGCCTGTCAGCTATGATCTTAATTTTGTGGAATTTGGCTGTAACACGTCAATCAATCTTCATCAGTCTATCACAAAGAAGATTCGTATTCATATAAGACAAATTTCGTTGGTTCCGTGAATAATCACCATCGTCTGTAGAAGCATAACATTCTATTAAGGACAGAATATTGAATAGTCCATCACCGCTATCTGACGGGTGATTACTGTGATAAATGTCACGTGCTAAGCTAAAACTGCAATCGTTGTGTATTTTCAAATGGCGGGATGTCTTGATTTGATCTTGCGATGTTTTGCTGAATGCCATATTGCAGTAGAGCATTTATCCGAGTGGTTTCAGAGCGGCTTTTAATTGTATATTACAGTTCCTCATAGGAAGTTTTACCGCAGCTTGGGATACACTTATCAAATATTCACGTGTGATAGTTGATTTCACATTGAGATTGCGGCGAAATCACGTCATTATTGCCTGGACCCGCGTGTAATCTAAAACTATAAAAATAGTCAAGTACCATTAATTATTCCCATTTCCAAACTGCGAACGAAGAAATAATTACTATAACGCAATATTAACGTAGATATAAAAGTCGAACAGGAAATGTAACATTCAAGGACTACAGTCAAACAAAAACACGCACAGAAACAAACAATAATTACAAAGGTATGATATCACAAAATGATTAGTTCAGACTAGATAAATGGATCACTCGAATGCAACAGTAGTTTTCTCTCTATTTTAATTACAAGTAAATCATCAATATTGTCCTATCAGCTATGATCTTAATTTTGTGGAGTAACACTTCAATCAATCTTCGTCAATATTTTACAAAAAAGCTTCGTGTTCATATAAGATAATATTGTTGGCTCCGTGAATAATCACCATCGTCTATAGAAACATAACATTCTATTAAAGGGACACATGGCAATCTTGATTTTTTAAAACTAGTGGTGTCCCGTTAGTTTTTCTACACAATTTGCATTTGTTCAATCATTAATGTTAATTATAAGAATTGTATAAAACCATTTGTTTTTTGATATTACTATTTTTTGATATTATTGCACCAATAATATATTAAAACTTGTAGTATAATAAGACGAAATAGTGAATACTGAAAATTTGATTTATTTAAATGTAACCAGGGTTAAAGTAAAAATGATACTGGATATATAAATCGAGACACCCATTTAAATAATTCAAGATTGCCGTGTGTCCCTTTAAGGACAGAATATTGAATAGTCCATCACCGCTATCCGACGGGTGATTACTGTGATAAATGTCACGTAATAAGCTAAAACAACAATCGTTGCGTATTTTCAAATGATGAGATGTCTTGATTTGACCTTGCGATGTTTTGCTGAATGCCATATTGCAGTAGACCACTTATCCGAGTGGTTTCAGACAGGCTTTTAATTTCATATTACAGTTCCTCATAGGATGTTTTCCTGCAGCTTGGGATACACTTATCAAATATTCACGTCTGATAGTTGATTTCACATTGAGATTGCGGCGAATCACGGCATTACTGCGTGAACCTAAAACTTAAAATATGCAAGTACCATGATCAATATTTCCCATTTTCTACCTGAAAACGAAGAAATAATTACTAGTACGCAATGTTAAAAGTAGATGTAAAAATAAGTATAAAAGAAATGCAGCTTTCACAGAACACAGTAAACCCCAAAACACACAAAATTGCTTGGTATTTCAACAAACAACTTCATAAAGTGAATCTAGCAAGTACTTTAAATACTCTGCATAATCTAAATTGCGTATAACGTTTTGTTGATACTTGCAAATGAATGTATATATATATAACTTATAATACATTACCTTACATTTTCTTACTTATATCTGATCGTGGCTTAAGCAAACATGGAGTGTCTTCAACACAATCTGCCGGTGAAACGTTGTATGCCCATTCTGTATATTTTTATGAAAATTGGGAATGGGTCAGGAATGTTTATTCTTACATACCGGACAAGGATATCCGTCATTTTACCGGGGCTAGATATTTCCATCTCACCCTAGGGTCGAGATGAAATTCACGCGCGCACCAACATCCGGTATCCAGGAAAACATGCAAAACGTTAGCAGCTGGCGGCGTCAACGCACAACATGTCTCTGATTTGTAAGAAAAAGAATCTTATCATGGGTATTTGGTTCAGGTAGGGAATTCCAAGCCTCGGTATAAGTGTTTTAATCGGAACCGATAAAAACACTTATACCTCGGGTTGAAATTCCCTATCTGCACCTGATATCCATGAAATCTGCACCTGATATCCATGAAATATTCCTATATTCCTGTAGGCGCCACAGAAATGTATATAACATTTTTGTAACGGTGCCTCGTAACCCCAATTCAACTCAACTCAACTCCAACTTAGGAGTTTTGTGATCAAATGTGTATTGAATACGTGTTGTTGATATCTCTTTATGTATTATTTTTCTATTTTTAGGATAGTATAGGAAGCAAATGATGGTAAGTAAACATTTTATAAAAGTTTTAGATAAAAAAAATGTCTAGGAAATAGTTCTATGAACATTACACTGTGACTACTTTAACTGTCACTGAGAGCCTTAGTCTTGTTCTCGACGGTACTATCGTAGTATAGTATATCTCACAATAGCGTGTCGTTGCTTTTCTTTGGGCACTATTTACTCACTTCATAAGGTTATCAGAGCAGCCAGTCTATGCATATAAATTGGCGAAATGTAAGACCTGCCCTATATGCAATAAACAAACGTTCGTATTGCGGAACAACTGGACATAACGAAAACACGAGTACCGTCATTTTAATTATATCATCAATATTATCATGACGGTTGTGATATTATGTTGTGGATGTTTTAGTTCTGACTAGATAAATGGATCACTTGAATACACGAATACCGTCCTTCTTATTTTAATACAAAATAAAATCATCAATATTGTCCTGTCATCTATGATACTAATTTCGTGGAATTTGGCTGCAACATTTCAATCAATCACCGTCAGTATTTCACAAGGAAGACTCGTATTCCTGTACAGTACTACAATATTGTTCGCTCCGTGAATAATCACCGTCGTCTATAGAAACATAACATTCTATTAAGGGACAGAATATTGAATAGTCCATCACCGCTATCTGACAGGTGATTACTACGATCGATGACACGTGCTGACACGTGCTAAGCTAAAACAGCAATAATTGTATGAGATGTCTTGATTTGACCTTGCGATGTTTCGCTGAATGCCATATTGCAATAGACCATTCATTATCTATCCGAATGGTTCCGTGTAAGGAGTGCTTATTAACGTACTTCATACGAGCCTTTTCCTGCTGCTATGCTACAGACATATTACATCAAATATTCACATTAGCAATCTATTGGAATTAGTTCAATAGGTTCCGTTCTTTTATGTTCTTTGATATTTTCGTTTAATTGTCCAATACGACGTTCCCTGACTGCTGGGCTATGGGCACATTACTTAATTAAACCCGTGTTTCTTAAATGAAAACTGGTTAAAAAAAATAAAAAAAACATCCTCTTTTGTATAAGACCGAAATGGACTGTTTTTCACATGTTTCATTTTCCCAAAAATATTTTTTCTGTATAATAAAATAGATATTGTATCCCAGTGAGGTTGACAGTGGATATTGTCAACCTGAGGAAAATAATGTCGACCTAGGGTATATTCTGTTAATCAACAGATACATAACGCCACCATTACTTTGCTCGTGCAGTGTGGCGGCAATAAAACGTCTCCCCGCGCTTGCAATCAGTACTGTTATTCATTCGATCTTTGGAGATCGCTGAGCCCGATACTTATTTTTAGTTATCGGTGGTACATTTTCAATTTCTTTTGTTTTCTTACTTAAATTTTGATACGGTAGTTCCACTACTCCGGCCGATAAAAGGCTCTGGATATTGTTTAACCACTTATAGGATATGTTGTCTGCTTTTTAATTTAGTCTTTTGGCTGTTACTTGTGATACGCAGGCTTCATAACCGCTGCTCCCAACTAAATTCCATTATCTTTATTTCGCTTTTCGGGGCATTTAATTGTATTAGATACTTGGACCATACGCCGTACGACATGGGGAAGCAATTAACTCCATGTCCACCGCCGTATGCATGCCATCTTCGGGATGGTTAAAATTGTGTATTATTGATTTTATGAATATTGAGTTCTGCTCAACCCGGGGCTAGAGGGCGTGAGCGGTAGCTAGCATATTTCACTACCGCTCTTGAACAGTCACAATCAAACCGAGACTGCAATATTTCGTATGTGTCGTGCTCTGCCGTTTCCAAAGGTCCATTATTATACTCTTTTTTGTTGTTTTTACAAAACAAAACTGGTGTTCTACATGTACGTTACCTTGACCAAATCAATTGAATTGAATTGAATGTTGTTTAACGGCTCATCAACACAGTATAGGTTATTTAGAGCCGCCCCAGAGAGAGGGTAAGGATACATAGGAATCCGGGAACCCGCCCTACTCTTATTATCGAATAGATTCCTATGGTTCTTTAACGTGCTCGGAGGATAGACCGATACACGGGACCGCCCGGTTTACGTCCCCATCCGACGGACGAGGCTAAGGGAAAGTGTCTTGCCCAAGAACACACCGACGGAACTCAGTGGCACCACGGAGGATTGAACCCGGGCCTCCGGTTACAAATCCTCCGCGCTACCGACTGCGCCACGCCAGCCCTCTTGACCAAATCAAATGCTAACCGATGCGGAAAATATCACAAGAATAAGAACTGTGAGGAAAATACTACGCTATCTGCAATACTGCAATGTGTCTCCTGCCATGCATATGCCTTAGTGAGGTTAATAAACTTTGTTTTTCTACCCAAACATATATCGTCCATTATGGAATTAAAAAGTCTAGGTCGATATGCATTGTGCTGTCGTAAATATCATGTTAGTGAGTCGCAAGTCCTGAATTTCCCATAGTGAAAATGAACGCACTAAAAGCATCATTCTTCTACATTTGTATTCGGTTACATATGCGTCATCTTAACAGAACAGTAAGGACTGAATACAGAGGATTAATTTTATTGGATAAAACTAACATTTTGCCGTTATTTAATTTTACATTTATTTTATAGATGTTCTCATTTATCGCAAAACAAATAAACATTTGTTTTGCCTCGCTTAGAAATGATAACAAGCGTCTGTAACGTTGCAGCGAACTCTAGAATATCTGTTGGCAGACCTATCAGAGAGTTGCTTTGAATTTCTAGGCTTTCGTTTATATTCATATATACATGATCATCTTTTTGTTAAACCGAAATACTGCCTTTTAATGCTGCCTAGTTTATTGGAGGATATAGCCTGGCGGAGATTTCTTTATACACACTGTCCCGTTTAATTGGGATTACAATAGGGAATAATTGAGGAGTAATAACTATTGAAAAGTGGATCCCTTGAAAGCAACAAACACAAACAAGAGCTAAAAGTTGCAGACTCTGTTTTATTGAGAGGTAAGTCTCCGTAGCCGAATGGTTAACGACGTTGCGTTGTAAACCTTCGCCTCTCACCGCTGCTGGTTCGAATCCCACTGGGAGCTCGACTTGTAAGTGAGGTAGTATCGATTCCTACGGAAGGCTGGAGGTGTACAGTACTGGTTCTACCCACGAAAGGTGGGCGGTCTGCAAATCGACCTGACATGTGTTGAAAATGACGTAAAACACCATACAAACAAACGAACAATCATGAGCGGTAATTTAAATTGCAACACCTCTCACGCCTCCTAGCACGCAGGCTTAAGCGATATTCTACTATAAAGCCACAACGATTGGGCTTTCAACGCATCGGTTGTCTTGTCTGCGACTAGGCATATCACAACCCTCATTTTATGGAGATGTGGTCTATAAACTTCGAAAGTTAAAGGGGTCTGACGGGTTTCCTGACCGCTTTACAAATTTAATCAGGAAGTTCGTCAGAAAAGGAATGAATGAATGAATGGTGTTTTACGGCACGTCGACACATAAATAGGTCTGTTGTGCGCAAAAATTGATGAAAAATGAAGTATTAATTAAAAATTAATGTAAATATATAAAGATAAAACTATTAAAAAATAAGGGATGATAAGGTGTAATATAAACTATGTATGTAAATCAACAAATGCCCGTCAACGGGTATATAAACAAGTAAATATATATAAGAACACATTACAATGATTTATATAGTCTGATCTCTTTCAGGAAATCTAAAACAAGACTAAAATCTACAGTATCAAATAACTCTTTCATAGTATTAACATTGTAGTACCTTTGACGCATAGGATCAAAGTCTACACATTCCAATAAAATGTGTTTGACCGTTAACGGTGCAAAGCAGGGTATACATTCTGGTAATTGCTCACCTTGTAATAAATATGAATGAGTATAACGTGTATGCCCTATCCTGCACCGGGCTAGGACAACTTCCTCTCGACGAATGGGTCTACTAGAAGAACGCCATTCTCCGAGTAACGGTTTAATTGGATGGAGTTTATTGTTAACTGACAAATCCCATAAGAGATCTGTAAAGTCGCAAGAGGACTTTTCCATCTGCTCCCCAATAAATGTTTGCAACAACTTTAGTAAGTTAAGAGCTTTAAGGCATTTGGCCTTCAAGTATTTAAGGTGTGGTATAAACGTTAATTTACGGTCGAAAATAAGACCAAGGAATTTTATTTCATCCACTACTGGTATTCGTGACCCATCCAGTGTTAGATGAGGGTCTTCATGATGTTTACGAAGTTGACAAAAGTGCATACAATTAGTTTTAGATTTAGAAAATTTAAAACCATTTTTATCAGACCAGGTCTGAAGTTTATTTAGACATTGTTGTAATTGTCTCTCGATAGTATTCATGTTTTTTGCACGATAACATATAACAAAGTCGTCAACATATAGCGAACAATCCACACCTGGATTGATGCATTTTACTATACTGTTAATCTTTATATTAATGAATGAATGAATGGTGCTTTATATTAAAAAGTGTGACAGAGAGTATGCTGCCCTGTGGAACACCCATCTCCTGTTCATGAATATCAGAGAGGGTTGAACCCATTCGGACACGAAATTGTCTATCATCTAAGAATTTCTCTATAAAAATGGGTAATCGGCCTCTAAGACCAAGGTCATGTAGATCAGTCATAATACCATACTTCCATGCAGTATCATAAGCTTTCTCCAAGTCAAAAAATACATGTTCTTTTTTTATGAAAGCTTCCCTGATAAATGATTCAAATCGAATGAGATTGTCTGTTGTGCCTCGTTGGCGCCGGAATCCACTTTGATACTTTGTTATCAGCTTGTTGGATTCCAGGTACCAAACGAGTCTCTCATTAATCATTCGTTCCATGGTTTTACATATACAACTCGTTAAAGAAATAAGGCGATAATTTATTGGGTCCGTATGATCCTTTCCAGGTTTGGGGACTGGAATAACGATTGCTTCCCGCCAAGAATCGGGGAAGTTTCCCGTCACCCAAACCTTATTAAATATATCAAGAAGGGTAGAGAGACAGGATTCAGGTAAATGTTTTAGTAATTGATAATGGATATCATGAGGACCAGCTGATGTATCATGAGCCTTTTTAAGGGACTCTTGAAGTTCTTTGAGAGTGAATAGTTTATTGTATTTCTCCAAGTTATTTTGACTTGAAGTTCAGCTTCTTCTGTTCTTTTAGTTTCTTATTTTTCAGAAAATTTGGTTGACAATTTTCAGAAGAAGAATTTTTTGAAAAAGTTTCTGCCAAAGTGTTTGTAATATCTTTGACAGATGTTATATCTCCATTATCTGTTTTAAGATGATTTACAGAACTAGAATTACCTTTACCACTTATTGTCCGGACCATGTCCCATGTCTTCTTAAGAGATGAGCGAGAATTCAGCCTAGAGACATAAGATCTCCAGGTGTTCCTCTTGCTATCCTTAATAGTACGACGGGCTTTCGCACGAAAAACTCTAAAGTTATCTAAATTTGTTTGAGTTGGCTGCAAGTTAAAATTAATTAATGCAGCTTTACGATCGCTGACTGCCTTTTTGCAGTCATCGTCGTACCATGGTTTATGTGGGCGTTTAGGATTTGCCGAGGTTTTTGGAATAGTTTGATCAGCTATATCGTGAAGAGTTTTGGTAGAAAAAACAGTTGCGTCTTCGACATCCTCGAAAACGGAAGGCTTTAATTGTTCCTCGCAAAGAGATTGAAACGTAGTCCAATCAGCCTTGCGAAGTTTCCATCGTTGCGTTTTTTCGAGAAGTGGAGGGCCGATATTTTCAAGAAATACGGGGAAGTGGTCACTTCCACAGAGGTCGTCTCCAACACTCCACGAACAATCCATCAAAAGCGTTGGATCGCATATTGTTAAATCAATGGAAGAATGAGAGCCTGTAGCAGGATGTAAATAAGTATGTGACTTATTATTAAAAATACACAAATTGTTTTTGGCTAAGAAATCCTCAATTTTCTTGCCTTTATCGTTTATATCTTTACAACCCCAGATGTAGTTGTGTGCATTAAAATCGCCCAAGAGTATAAAAAGTGATGGCAATTGTGCAACTAGGTGATTTAGATCTTTAGGGTCTAGTGAAGAACTAGGTGGTAAATATAAGGAACATATTGTTATGACTCCGTGCATAGTAACACTGACCGCAACAGCTTGCAAATTTGTTTTTAACGCAACAGGTCTGTGAGGAATGTTTCGATTAACGATTATCGAAACTCCACCAGTCGCCTTGTCCCCGGTATCACAAATATGATTGTATAGTGAGTATTGTTTAAAAGATACCTTATCACTTGTCTTCAAGAATGTTTCTTGAAGACAAAAGGCAATAAGATTGTGTTCATTTAAAATTGAGCGGATTTCATCATAATTTGGTTTCAAACCTCGACAATTCCATTGAATGATTTTATTAGTTTTACCCATTATTTAGCGCTAAGGCGATTTTTAATTTTATTTTTATTTTTGGCCTTATATTTAGGAGAGGTCTTAGGAGACTCAAGCAGCGACATCTCCACTGATGAATCCTCCTCACTGGAAGAAGTCGCACCTCAACTAACTTTTCATGAGAGGATGGAAGTGGCAGTGCAGCTGCTGGCTCTGAAATGTCCATGAGCTATTCGAATTTGTTATGCAGCTCAATAGGGCCGTTAGACACCTTTGGCTGCTCCTTGTGCTCCCTAGTTGGAGAAGCACTAGGCTTTCCAACTTCCTTAGTTCGAGCAGCACTAGGCCTTCCAACCGAGGAAGTATTAGGCTTCACGACTGGGGAACTACAAGACTTCACAGTCTTAGAAGAACCCGCTTTCCAATTCTGAGAAATTGACATGCTCTTGGCATTGCCAGAGCCTGCCGATTTTGTGTTTGATTTAAATGAAAAAGTTTGATTAGGTGAAAAGTTTAATTTTGGTTTGTTAAGTTGTGTTTGTTGACTTTTGTTTGGATTTGATACTGAGGAAGTATTCTTTGTATTTTGAATTTCTGGCTGTGGTTCGTATTGCGTACTTGCATCCCTGCATTATGTGTGTGTTGCTGTTGTTTTGAGAATAGATGCGTAAGAGGTCGGACTTGAAATTTTATAATTTTCTTCAATCAATTTTCTTGCTTCAAGAAAGGGAATGTTTTGTGTATATTTAACTGTTTTGATTTCTTTTTCTTTTTTAAATTTTTCACATGATTTTGAATTTGCGAGATGTCCTAGACCGCAGTTGGTACATTTGAGGTCGTTAGGACAATCTGATTCGTTATGCTTGAATGCAGACTCGCCACATTTACCACAACTTTCTTCTTTAGTACACCTGGAGTTGTGGTGCCCAAATGCTTGGCAGTTGTAGCAACGTAACGGGTTTGCGATGTTGGCGTCAACATGCAATTGCAGATATGCCACCTTTATTGTTTTTGGTAAGGAAAGGATATAACCCTTTGGTTTTACAGCGCACTGCATGTTTAGTGATTGACCCGTCTACAGTCAGTCATTACGCTTCACCTTTCACTTGTGCGATGACTGGACTATCTCTTTGGACTCTATGATTGTACCTACTGAAACCCTAACTAAGGGAGGTGGGTGCACGAGCTTTCGTCCCTCGGGTTTTCTGGTCGTACCCTAGATTGGTTTTCTCTTTA
Source organism: Cyrtodaria siliqua (assembly GCA_037043455.1). NCBI lineage: Eukaryota > Metazoa > Mollusca > Bivalvia > Adapedonta > Hiatellidae > Cyrtodaria > Cyrtodaria siliqua. The sequence goes on along the minus strand of JAWPHD010014303.1, from coordinate 37,737 downwards.
GCTGCAACTACTATGGTTGTTCAGTACGATTCTGGATACATCCTGAGATTTTTATTATGTTGTATGTGTTTCTTTAGTTAGTTTCTCTGGATGTGGACTTTATTGTTAGAGAATTCCTTTTGATGGGATGTCTTGTCTATTTGGGCGCTGAAGACAGGATAATAGCGAGGATTGTGCGCATATAAAATCGATTCAAGCTAACCAGTAGACCTAATTACTTACTGACCGTACCAAGTCGGTAATCCTGTCTTCACCACCATTTCTGTTTTTTTTGTCTCTTTCATTGTGTTATTAAGTCCTTGTTTGCTGTACAGTGCGGACCTACGATGCCATTGCGTTCGGACGCTGTTGATTTTATAGGACCCTATATCTTATTTTTGTTGATCTCAAAGGACCAGTAAGTAATTGATAGCACTTCTGATTTGTAGTCGGGCATTGTTTATTAAAGTGTCATCCCAATAAAACGGGACAGCGTAAATAAATATATCCGCGACAAGTTCGATTTTCCTTCCGTTTTCAACGTGAAATGGAAACTATTGCCTAACAAAAATGCACTACAAATGTATTTTGCTTTTATTATTTCTGTCGATTTGAAGAAGTTCAATTAATCAAGTAATGTATAATGTTAGTATGTCATAATCTGCAGAACTGAGGTCTATGTGTTTTAACGAAAACTTAATGTAAATTCAATGGAATTCATTCATTTTCTTTTTTCAATAAAAAATGAAATGCTTGATTCTAAAATTGACATAATGGAAGCGGTATTTTCTCCCTTCAGAATGTAAGATGAATTAAATTTGCTTAAAATCGCACAAAAGTATTGACAACATTTTACAGCTATAGTTATGTTTTATCAATCAACAATACGGAATATTTACATTGTAAATAGAAGTAAAATTGTACGTATTGCGTTAAAACTTGTGTTGAGTATATTAACATAGGAGTCTCCGCGCCGCCATTTTTACCCAGTGGATGTCATAGAACACATTTGTTAAACTAAGATATAAGTCATTTCTGAAGAACATCCATCAAAATACTGCTAAGATTGTATTTAAGAGTGTTCCAATATATCTCCCTATCCAAGCAAAGGACCACCGAACAAACTTCATATGGTAGGGTCAAACGATCATTTCTGATAAATAACGAAACAATCTATCAAACTGTTCTTCTGTTAAGGTTTGAGCGATTGTTTTAAATGATGGTCGTCTTGGGCGAATCATATACTGGGATCGATTATAGAGAAATCCTTCACAAGATGGTAGACGCGTCTTCCACCGAGTGAAGGATTCCCATATAATCGATCACAACAGTTAAATAATCTTTTCATTACATTTTAATCAGATTAAGTATGATTTTAACCAGAATTATTCGCTTCATTTAGCGTTATCGGTGGATGACGTCGACAACACGTTATTGACGTCGCAGTTAGTTATGTTTGTGTTCTGATTTAGTTATTAATATTTAGCGATTATGAATATTCTTTCACTGAGAAATCCCAATCTTTCACCCATAGAAATGTAATAAATATGGGAATCAAACAATGACATGTGCAACTGTGTCCAAAAAATATAAGGCTAATCAGTTTCTGAGGACGTAGTCGTAAAAGAAAATGGTTGAAGAACGGACAAAGTAGTTATACTTGTACAACAATCATTCTCTTTTCTTTTTTTTCAGAACTCGATTCGTTTATGGATGCTCGTGCGTTTTAAAAGTGAAAACAATCAAATAAATAATACCTTAGACGTAGCCACTGATATTGGTTGAAATCAATTTTGTTCGTGCTGTCTATAATTTACCAGTCTCAAAACACATTGTGGGGGCCTTTGTGACAAGTATGCTTATTATAAGGATGCTCGAGCGTTTTAAAAGTGAAAACTAGACGCAGACACTGATATTCTCACGAAACAGTATCTGAATTAAATTACCTAGGGATGTATTAATGCAGCTGATGTCTAAATCTTAACAAGCCAGGCATATAATCGTATGACTCATGCTCTGAAAACTAAATAAGAAGTAGTAACTTGAGAAAGAATGGACATGGGGGAAAACATGTTTACCTCGGAATATTATCTCACACTAATTGCAGAAACAGATCACAATTCCGTATTTAATTCTGTTTTCAAACTATTTGGCAAATGGATCATTAGACTGTGTTGAAACCGTTAAAATTATACAAGTTCGAGAATCACGAAAATCAGCAAATATACGGTTATGTGTTTTAATTTTTTTTTTGCATGACGAGTAAATCCGAAAGTGCATGTTGTGACATAATCAATTAGTATAACGGCAGGTATTATTAACACAATTTCTAAGTACTAAGTTGTATAACTGTTATAATTTATTTCTAAGAAAACATGTCGAATTAAAACGTTTAAATACGTTCATGTTATCAGAGCAGACGATTTAAACTCGCTTTGAAACTTTCTTCTCCAGAAATACAACACTTTATCAAGAAACACACCACCAAACAATGAGAATGAATGAATGGTGTTTTACGGCACGTCGACACATAAATAGGTCATATTGTGCGCACAACATGATAAAAGATGAAGAAATGAAGTAGTAATTAAAAATTAATGTAAATATATAAAGATAAAGCTATTTACAAACAAGGGATGATATTGTAGTAATATAAACAACAAATGCCCGTCAACGGGTATATAAATAAGTAAATATATATAAGAACATATTATAATGATTTATATAGTCTGATTTCTTTCAGGAAATCTAAAACAAGACTAAAATCTATAGTTCCAAATAACTCTTTCATAGTATTAACATTGTAGTACCACTGACGCATAGGATCAAAGTCTACACATTCCAACAAGATGTGTTTGACCGTTAACGTAGCAAAGCAGGGTATATATTCTGTTAATTGCTCACCTTGTAATAAATATGAATGAGTATGTTATTGACATATTCTTAGGTGGGTACTTAGTGACGGGGATTTCGTTATTTACACTGTCTCGTTTTATTGGGATGACAGTAAGGCTTTTTTGCCACTGACTGTTCCAAGGCGTTAGCCCTATTTTCAACCCTTTTTATGTATGTGACGTCCGGTTCGACTTGTATACTTATTGTTATAAATATCAACTGTAATGTTATCTCTTGCAAGAACAAATAACTGTTTTATGGATACAAGCCTTTTTATAATACTGCATTTCCAAGAACATATGTTTTGACTGTCGCTTCTTATATAACTGAATGTAATTGAACGTTGTTTAACGGCTCATCAACACAGTATAGGTTAGAGAGAGCTGCCCCAGAGAGAGGGGAAGGATACATAGGAATCCGGGAACCGTGCTTTCTTTGTAAGCTACGTGCCATATTTCATATGCGCAGGTGTTTCGTACTGCGCTTCCAAATTACATTTTGTGCGCAAATGATGTCTTCCAAATTAACAAATCCCTACGACGCCAGACACTCAGCATGTGGATAATAATTTTATCAGAAATGCGTATTTGGTTGCTCACAAATGCTATCAAAATGACATTGCAAATGGACAATTTCGCTCTGCTATATTATTTCGGCGATACAAAGCATGAACATCCCCCCACCCCCAAACCCCCCACCCCCCATTACGTGGTCCAGCTTTAATTCCATTAAGCGATGGGTAAGCTTCTATTAGCAGGATTTTATAAGGGTTTAAAAACATTTTTTTCTGACAAAAATGCGATTATCTGTTTAAAATTACAGATTAATGTTTTAATTTTACAATATGCAAAATGTTTAAGCCGAAATTAAGGTTTTATTTCATACCCCAGCCAATCCCGTTTCGCTTCTTGGAGAAGGGCTTGGATTGGGTATGAAAGTTAATACTCGGAACGGAGAAGGGGTTGGATGGGGTATGAAAGTTAATACTCGGAACACGTAATGCAGACGTTTAACTTGGACAGATAATAGTACTTACCCATGGTTTTTTCGACCTGTGAAATGCATCAGCCGTAGAGCAGCAAATAACTGCAAACATCAACACGCTGTTTAAAACAAATGCCACCTTCTTGAACATTCCAAACATGTCTTATAGCAACACTTACACGTAATATCACTCCCTGTCGTTTTCTTTTATATTATAATTCGTTGTAAAATATAAATAAAAAAATATTCACACAATATCACCTCTATTTCTGAATTACTTTTCGCGATACTGATTGTTTTGTTTTTTTTCTTCAGAATTATGCATCGATTATCTCGTATGTGCCTAATCGCAGGAAAGCATCGGTTTTCTTTTCAGTAATGTGCATCGATACACTCAAACATATGCCTAATCATTAAAGCCTCATGTCTTGTGGATTAGTATTCAAGTTAATACTCGCTTATCAGTCTGTCAGTCTCGTTGCTCGCTTTATAACACAATAAGCAGTACTACATAATATGATATATATAGTTTCATGTCTAGAACGTCTCACGTCCACTCCTTTCGCCTTCGCTTACCACTTTTCTTACTACCACTGGTAAAAGACAAAGCGCTTAATCTAAACAAATTAAAACGACACACGGCAATTTTGAAGTGTTTATCAAATATTGAAATTAGAGTCCCGATTTATTCATCATTTTTATGCAGTATCATTTTGACATTAAAATTGCTTGCTTATAATTAAATATTTTTTTAGTTTCCTTGTTTTCGTCTTTTTCTATCATAGGTTTAAATATATTATTGGTGCAATATAATCAACAGTTAATAAGATGCAAATAGAATTTGCTTTAAACTAATCTTATAATTATGATGGAACAAATACAAGTAATGTTATGAGTTTTTCAGATATTAAAATTACCGTGTGGCCCTTTATTATACAACGAATCCACTTAGAAAAAACAACTGACTAATTATAAATCTGTCCGCATCAAGTCCTGAGTAATGTCTCATATTTCTTGGAAAAATAGAACATCCATCTATACTTTGTCAGCGATTATAGAACTCACTCTAGTTCGCAGGTTAAAGGGACACATGGCAATCTTGAAGTTTTTATCAAGCATCAAAATTAGCTTCTCGGTTTATTAATCCAGTAACATACTGACTTTAAACAGGCTTGCATATAATTAAATACAATTTTGAGTTTTCAATTATCTTATCTTAGTTATTTTACCAAATGTTGAAATATATTATTGGTGCAATATTATCAAAAGTCAGTAATATACGAAAACAATTTAATTCATACTATTCTTATAATTAATATTAATGATTGAACTAATGCATGTTATGCAGAAAAACTAACGGGACATCGTGAGTTTTCAAAAAAATAAGATTGCCGTGTGTCCCTTTAAACACTGTAGATCAAAAGATATCAGTAGACTGACGTCATCTTAGATATCAAGTCCAGCATATATCCTTACCGTAAATCTTTGAATCTCTTTAAAAAAACAGCTGACTAATCATAAAGCTGTCCTGACAAAATCTTAATTATTGTCTTTTGTAACGGGAAGTTTCTTGGAAATCACGTCCATAAATTATTTTTAGCGATAATAACTTACTCTAGTTATCAGTTTAAAAACCAAACAGTGTCATTAGTCTGGTTTCATCTTATATATCACGTCCAGCATATATCGTACTGTGATGCGACTTAACTAAACTATCCTTACGGCAAGTCTTGGTCTCCTTTAAAAAAAACACTGACTAATTCTGTCCTCACAAAATCTTAATTAATGTCTCCTGTAACGCAAAGTTTCTTGGAAATCACGTCCATAAATTATTTTTAGCGATAATAACTCACTCTAGTTCTCAGTTTAAAAACTCTGGACAAACAGTGTCAGTAGTCTGGTTTCATCTTATATATCACGTCCAGCATTTATCGTACTGTGATGCGACTAAACTAAACTATTAAACCAATATATGCTTACGGCAAGTCTTGGTCTTAGAATCTCCTTAAAAAAACACTAACTAGTCATAAATCTGTCCTCACAAAATCTTAATTAATGTTTCCTGTAACGCAAGGTTTCTTGGAAATCACGTCCATAAATTATTTTTAGCGATAATAGAACTCACTTTTGTTCTCAAGTTAACAACTCTCGATGAAACCGTGTCAGTAGACGGATGTTATCTTGGATATCACGTCCAACATATAGCCTTACGGTAAGTCTTATAATCTACTTTAACAAAGAAAACCGACTTCTCGTAAATCTGTCATCACCAACTCTTAATTAATATCTCATATATCGCAAAGTTTCTTGGAAATTATTCGCTGCGATATCAGAACTCACTCTTGTTCTCAGATTGACAACTCTTGATCAAACAGTGCTAGTAGACTGATGTCAAATTATATATCATATATCTTACTGTAATGAGACTTAAAACACACACACTATTAAATCATTATATCCATCACGTCAAGACTTTATGAAATAAATCCCTACCGCGGTAATCGATACCTGATGAAACGGGCATTATCCATTATCATGATCATAATGCCAGGTTATAATCCTTAATTACCGTCTACTATATATATCATAATAAAAGATGGTATTTTAGTAGTAGGTTTATTGATCGGTGTATTTTAAAGGTTATACATTACGTGGTCCGAGTATTAACTTCCATACCCCATCCAACCCATTCTTCAAGAAGCAAAAAAACGGGGTTGGCTGGGATATGAAATAAAACCTTAATTTCGGTTTAAAATAATTGCATATTGTAACATTAAAACATTTAAGTAATTTTAAACAGGTTATCACATTTTTTCAGTAAAAAAATATGTTTAAACGTGTTTTATTGTCGAAATATCCGTTATAAAATCCCACTAATATAAGCTTTCCCATCGCTTAATGGAATTAAGGCGGGACCACGTAATGTATACAGGGATAAAAGGTTCACTCGAAAATCTTGATATTTTTTAAACTCTCGGCGTCTCTTAGCTAGTTGTGATATATTATCGGGTCATATTACTGATATTTTTAATATTATTTTCGATACAGGTTGCTTTCCGGAAAGCTGGTCTAAGGGTTTTATGATTCCTCTACATAAAAAAGGCGATATAAACTCTGTTAACAATTACAGGGGAATTACATTAATTAATTGTATGAGTAAACTATTTACAAGCATCTTGAATACGCGGATTGACAAATGGTGCGAAAATAATAATATTATATCAGATGCTCAATTCGGGTTTAGAAAAGGTAGGTCAACAACAGATGCAATATTTATTTTGCATAGCATTATAAACAACATTTTAAACGACAAAAAAAGACTTTATTGCGCATTTATAGATTTGAAAAAAGCGTTTGATTCTGTCTACAGAAACGCGTTGTGGTTAAAACTATATAAATGTGGTGTCAACGGGAAAATGCTTAGGATAATTAGATCCATGTATGAAACAGTTAAAGCATGTGTTAAGTCCTGTGGATCTTACTCCGAATTCTTTGATATTTCTATCGGTCTAAAGCAAGGTGATATTGTCTCACCGATTATGTTTTCTATATTCATAGAAGATTTAGAATTGTTCTTATTAAATAGAATAGATGGTGGTTTATCTCTTAATGATATCACTTTAATACTGTTGCTTTTTGCTGATGATATGGCTGTACTGGGATCAAGCCCAGATGACCTTCAGCAAAGTCTTAATAGACTCTATGAATACTGTGAATCCTGGGGTCTTGAAGTTAATACTGAAAAGACAAAAATAGTTGTATTTCGTAAAAGGGGTAGAATTAAAGAATGTGAAAGGTGGTATTATAATGGAAGTTTATTAGATGTCGTCGATGATTTTAATTATTTAGGTGTGGTTCTTAATTATACAGGCTCCTTTTCGTTAAACCAACAATGTCTTTGTGGAAAAGCCTTAAAAGCAATGAATATACTCTTGGTTAATATACGAAAATATGAATTGAAACCAAAATTATCTCTTCAGCTTTTCGATGCTTTTGTGGCATCAATATTAAATTATGGAAGTGAAATATGGGGGATTACAAAATCAAAAGATATTGAGAGAATACAGTTAAAATTTTGTAAACTTATTTTAGGTGTTAAACTTACCACAAGTAATGCTGGTATTTACGGAGAGCTCTCTCGTTACCCCTTATACATTAATAGATATGTAAAAATGATCAAATATTGGTATAAACTATTGTCTACAGAGAACATTATACTAAAAGCAATATATAAGGATTTGTTATCTAACTGTAATAAGGGCGCGAAGAATTGGCTAACTAATATAAGGTTTATCCTAAACAGTAACGGTTTTAATAATGTCTGGGATAATCCAATGAGTGTTAGTTTTAAACTATTTCCTTTAATATTTAAACAAATATTAATAGATAGTTTCATGCAACAATGGAGATCTGATATAGAAGGCAGTAGAGTTTTAACGCTATATAAGGTGGTGAAAGAGAATTTTGATTTTGAAACATATCTAGAAACATTATGCTCCAAACAATTAAGAAGTTGTATAACAAGAATAAGATTATCCGCTCATTGTTTAAGAATAGAAACAGGGAGATACTCAAGAGGTAGAACAGAGAGAAACGAAAGAGTGTGCGAAATTTGTAACACAAACGCTATTGAAGACGAGTACCATTTTATTTTGATCTGTACTACTTACTCTAACATTAGAAACAAATATATTCCTAAATATTACACAACTAGACCAAGCATGTTTAAATTTGTAGAATTGTTGCAGTCATTAAACAAAAAGATTATTCTTAGTTTAAGTAAATTCATTTCCGATGCACTTGTATTACGGCTATCTACATCCATTTTAACAGACTAAAACAAAAAAAACTAAAAACACTAGATATCTTATTTTAGAACATCCTCGTTTATCATTGACATACCATAATATATGTATGTTTTTGATTGTTTAAATATGTATGAAACAAAACAAAAACTTAGTGATTATTTTGTTGTATTTGCAATGTTAATATCTGTCACGTGTGTGTATATTATAATTATCATATATTTGTAATGATGAAAAACTGTAATAGTTTAAGTCAATAAAAGTATCTATCTATCTATCTTATCAGTATTAATAAATATGTAAATATTTCAAAGCAGAGTGTTTTTGCATATTATAAATAATATTGTTGATTATATTGCACCAATACTATGTTTAATCCTATGGAGAATAAAAAAAGAAAAAAATGAGAACTCCAAATTGTATTACCTTTATGTAATTAAAATATTCAACAGATATAAAGTTAAAACGATAACTTACGATATGTGAGTGGAATAACACCATTCTATATTTTCGATACACCACTAGGTATATAAGTATGCAAATAAGCCTAGTATGCGCTGTCAAGAAAAATCGATAATGACTATGATCTAATTCCCACGGTTTATGTCGGTTTCGCGTGTAAAATCGACAGGCAAAATGCAAAAAAGTCAATATGTGAGTTATGTGATAAAAAACAGAATCTAACATTCGTTCTCATTTATTATTGAATTTATTAAACTCGTATGCAAAAATAATATAATGCTCGACAAGAGCTTCGCATTATATCATTTGACAACTCATTAATAAAATTCAATAATGAATGAGTACTCATGTAAGATCCTCCATTTATGTAATTAAAATATTCAACAGATATAAAGTTAAAACGATACTGTAATAGTGGATTAATAAATCAGTTTGCTTATTGTATAGCTTGACTAGAATGCCGTGTGTTCGATTATCAAATCAATTATTAGAAATCATTATTGTATTGCATTATTGTAATATTAATATTAGTTTATAAATAATCCACCTTTTCTGAATTTTCTAAGTCGTATAGAGCGCAATATCAATCTCCTAAAATCAAGTAAAATCCAGTTGAGTAATTATCTCAAACAATAAACTGAGAATACTTTTCTTCCCATGAATGTAATCCAGCACGTTAATGGTAGCGGTTTGTAATTATAACATACATTTAACAGGATAATATTCAAGAGCTTGGATTATTGGTTTGTTTTCCCACCAGGAATAGTATTTGATTGCACTGTGCTGCATTTAAATTGCGCCTGCAATTACTAACGATAATAACGATAATTATTACTATGCCTAGCCTTTCGAAATTAAATTAATATTTCATTCAATTACAACGTAAAAACATCCCAAACACGTTTCAATTATATTTCCCGACTTTTCACACATGCCTATTTTCGACTAAGTATTCAACAATAAATCAATTTTTAATAATGTGTTATTTTTCAATTATCGCTGTGAATTTCCTTTTCATTGCTGGGTTTAGAACGCATTATTTATTTTCCTTATTGGTATTTGAATACCCCTAACAGCTTTGATTTGAAAGGATTTTAACACCCATAAACACATCTTTATAGCACCCTTGCCAATATAAAATGTTGACAAAAGAAAACATCATTATGCATATGTAAGCAATTGCAGACGTTTAAGAGTACTTTATAATATAAAACGGCAACTCGCACATTTAAAAACTGAAAATAAACTAGGAATAATTAAGACTGATGACCTCATTTACTCTGTTATCCATTTTTAATATATATATTATATATATACATATACAAGGGTGAGACATATATATTAAAGGGACACACGGCGATCTTGATTTCTTAAAAACTAGCGGCGTCCCGTTAGTTTTTCTACATAAATTGTATTTGTTCAATCATTAATGTTAATTATAAGAATTGTATTAAGCCATTTGTTTTTGCATATTATTATTTTTTGATATTATTGCACCAGTAATATATTAAAACTTAAAGTACAATAAGACGAAATAGTGAATACTTAAAATCTGATTTATTTAAATGTAACCAGGGTAAAAGTAAAAATGATACTGGATAAATAAATCGATTGCCCTGTGTCCCTTTAAAGGATATCCCCAAGATCCGACACCTTTCATTGCCACTGTCTCAATATAGCTGTGTGTGGTTGAATGCTTGAATGTGTCCCACTCATATGAGCTATAATTGTATGTATGCGTCTATATGTTAATTGTGCCTCCAGACGAGTGGGTTATGATGTAGAGATACAGTTCATCAGCGTGTGTTGCAGCTATCCTTTTCAGGAAGTGAATGCATACGCTTGATTTCGGTGTATCTCGTCATAGCTAGGCGCCCGGCCGTAGTTCGTTCGAAGGTTGTCTGTCCTTGGTAGTTCAGAAACGGTAGCAACCAAAAGTTAGGTCGCATGGACCTAGTTATATATTTATATATCTATAAGCAAAAACACTCAATGACTTCATTTTTCATCAAAAGACACGAACAGCTACGTGTCAAGATAACCAGAGGTCTGTCCCGTTGCAATCATATTGTCCCCAGTAAGGCATCGCTTTTTAAAGTTTAATATACAAAGAATTAACCATGTAATTAGAATTTATTAATATAGAAAATCGATTATTGAACACGGTTAAATTGTTATCGAACACGGTCGAATTGAACGCGTTCAAATTGAGAATAAAATCCCAAAACGAAACTACAGTGTCGCCGTTATACGATTTAGAAGTGTTATTAATTATTGTTCCTTTGGGACCATCGAGCTCAATATGTATGGATTGAAGTAGCATACCGCTCAAGCTGCGTAAACGGTATTACACTTTACACAAGCTCGCATAAACAATAAATACTGCTAAGGTGATCCCTTGGTAATTATAAGATGCAACTACTCTCACGCCTCCTAGCACCGGCTTAAGCGATATACTACTTTAAAGCAAGACATAATGGGCGACTTATTATTTGTAGTCGGGGCGACTTTTTGCGGCCGCCACACAGCACTTAACAAACGCTAGTGTGAATGTCAATAAATACTGAAAAGGTGATCCTTTGGAAGCTATAAACACAAACAAAAGAGAAAAGTAGCGGACTCGGTTTTATTGAGTCCGTTCATGAGAGGTAATTGTATGATTCAACACCTCTCACTCCTACTAGCACCAGTATGTATAGTATACAGACGACTATAGATGCCACAATATATTTCATTGTATGCTGCACGTTCATATTACTATTAGCCAGTGCGAAATGCAGCAAGAAGATAGACCAAATAACATCATCATCATCGTCATCACCATAATATTCATATTCAGCAATAACAACATCATTACCGTCATATTAATCGTCATCATCGTCATCATTATCAGCATAATCATATTCATCTCTAAACTTGATAGTCTATATGGAAACAGCAACAGAAGCAAAACAAGAGGTGCAAACGCTCGACATTCAATGCCTAGTTTATATTGCTTAATTGTAGAATTGTTTTATTGCACTTGTTAACCAAATGTTGTTACTATAAAAGGGGTAATTGTTTTGTTAAAATAAAGTCATGAGTTATAGAACCCGGCTGTTTGATGTTATCTAATGACGCCGAATACATGTGTAAATTTTCAGTACATTATACGAAGTATTTTCGTAGATACAAGCTTACAAGTAGAATATCGCTTAAGCCGGTGCTAAGAGGCGTGAGAGGTGTTGCACTTCACATTACCCCCCATGAACAGACTCAATAAAACGGAAAATCTCTTGTTTGTGTTTGTTGCTTCCAAGGGATCCACTTTTCAGTATTTTTTGTCATTCACACTAGCGTTTGTTTAGTGCTGTTTGCCGACCGTAAAAAGTCGCCCCGACTACAAATGAGTAGTGTTATTACTTACTGGTCCTTTGGGATCATCAAACTCAATATTTGTGGCTTAAAAGTAGAATATCGCTTAAGTCTGCGCCAAGAGGCGTGAGAGGTGTTGCACTTCACATGACCCCTCATGAACAGACTGTATAAAACCGAGTCTGCTACTTTTATATCTTGTTTGTGTTTGTTGCTTCCAATGGATCCTTTATTCAGTATTTATTTAACAAACATTTCTTAGCATAAAAGGGCCATAATTTTGTTAAAATAAAAGCATGATAACATTTTATAAAACTTATGCTTAACTTATAGTCCTTGAATGATACTTTTCCTGTTCGATATTTATATCTATTTTACATACAAACTTCAATCAATTTGTCTAAGCATAACATGGGCATTACTTTTGTTGAAATTAAAGCACGAGTTAAACCTGAATTGAATTGAAATGGATTTTATAGTCGCACCAACAGCTAAGGTCATATGGCGACTTTCCAGTTTCCACTGGTGGAGTTAAACCTGGCTTTATGATGTAGTATAATGATGCCGAATACATGTATGAAGTGTCAGTCCATTATCTAAAGACGTTTCGAAGATGCAAGCTTACATGCAAACTTTAGCCGAAGTCTAAGTATAAAAGGGGCCCTAACATAACATTATTAGTTATAGAACCTGGTCGTGGATGTTGTCTAATGATGCCGACTACAGCCGTAAAGTTTCAATCCATTATGTAAATTAGTTTCGGAGATACAAGCTTACATACAAAATGATATATAGGGTCCTATAGAAACCACAGCGTCCGAACGCAATGGCATCGTAGGTCCGCACTGTACTGCAAACAAGGACTAGAAACTACAATGAAAGAGACAAAAACAACAGAAAGGGTGGTGAAGACAGGGTTGCATACAAACTTCAACGAAATTTTCTAAGCATAAAATGGGTCATCATTTTGTTAAAATAAAAGCACGAGTTATAGACATGGTGTCGAATACGTGTGTGCGTGTGCGTGCGTGCGCGTGCGTGCGTGACGTTTCAATCCATTATGTAAAGAAGTTTCGGAAATGCACGCTTACATACAAACGTATGTGGACTTGCCAAGAAGTACTAATTTTCCTATAAATTAATAGTTTCGTCAGATATGGAACGACCTTTTATGGATATTGTTGGTATCCGTGTGGGTACGAACTGAGCACCTGTTATCGCAGATTTGTTTTTGTATTGCTATTAAAGAGATGTCATGTTGAGTCTTTCACCAGATACCCAAGCAGATGTAACTGAAGTCTTTAATGACACCTCTTAGTATCTGGATGCCATTTTGAACATAGACAATCCTTTCTTTCTACTGTGGTTAATACTATTGTGAACTTCAACTCAACAAAGCTAACCTTTTTGGTAATTTCGCTCCTTTTCTTTATGTTGTTCCAGCCCGGTGCAGGATAGGCATACACGTTATACTTATTCATATTTATTACAAGGTGAGCAATTAACAGAATGTATACCCTGCTTTGCACCGTTAACGGCCAAACACATCTTGTTGGGCACCCAGTCGGTGGTGGGGTGATAAGAATCAATCAACTGCTCGTTACTTAGCAGAGGGGTAGGACTCGCCCCTCCCTCGAAAAGTAACCCACCAGTTGACCGTGAGTGACGACCCGTGTCGTACGAGAAGGGAATCCTGGTGGTTGAGTGACGTGGAGATCTGGTAGTTATCTCCGCGTTACAACACACCACTTTGGTCCGAACTAGACGGGCGGTCAGATTAGTCCGATTTGATCAATCGGTTTGTCACGCCAGCTATACGGGATCCTAGCTTCTTGTTTAAGTTCCCATCTCTGTCAATCCTTCTCGTTTAATATCTACCCTTTTATTTTGTCCTCTTTAAACATAATGTAGAAAGGACCTTTATGGGCTAATCATGTATTTCTGAACGCTATATGGCTATACTCATGCCACTTTTAGGCGAAACATAAGTGCGGCTCCTCGACTTTTTAGTTAAGGCGTTATGTCCGCAGGGTGGAATGGGCGGTCTGATGCGTTAGTTTTATATGAGTATACTCTTCACGTATTCTTGGCATTTGTCTGTCAGATATCCACAGAAAATGGCGCATTGTTGGACTCATGAAGCGTGGAGAATGAATATCAATTCCCCATTATGGCACCCAAACATGCACACAAAACTACTACTGGTTTTAAACGATTTAGAGAAGAGTCCGAATCTGAATCTGATGAGGATATATCTCATTTCAATTGGCCGCGTTTTCTGAATATTATCGCTCTAGTTGATGACAAAGCTATCACTAGACTCTCTCATTTTGCCATCTCCAAGGCTTTACCTATTGATGCTGCCTTGTTGGTTAGAGATTAGATCATGGCGGGTATTTCTTTATTTACACTTTCCTGTTTTAATGGGATGACAGTAGGGTAAGTGTGAGATTTGGTGCACCCTAGAACCGGTTTAAACCCCCAGTGGCCTACTTTGCAACTGACCGTTCCAAGGCGGTAGCCCTATTGTCAACCCTTTTTGTGTTTTAGATGTCGTTTACTTTTATTATTACTTTTGCCTTCTTGTTTGTCTGTTTCCATGTTTGTTTCTGTGTTTTGTGGTTGACTGTCCTCCTTGAATGCTACTTTCCCTGTCCGATCTTTTTATATTTCTTTTTACTTGGCATCGCCGGTGAGCCAATGCGTGTTAAAAAACTCAATAATGGAAACCTTCTTGTTGAGTGTGCCAAAAAAAGCACACTCTGACAATCTATTTAAAATTCAAACTTTCGTAAACATCCGTGTTGAGGTTATTCTCACATTTCTCTCAATTCTTCAAAGGGTGTAGTACGCTGTAGGGAACTGGAGCACTGCACTCTTGAAGAAATGACTCACAATCTTAAGTCTCAAGGTGTGACTAAGGTAACGCGCACCAGTACGAGGCGGGGTGGCAAACTCACTCCTACCAATACTTTTGTGCTTACTTTCAGCTCACCAAATCTGCCAAAGACCATTAAGACTGGATATATCATTCTACTAGTAAACCCCTTTATTCCAAACCCTCTTCGATGTTTTAACTGTCAACTCTTTGGTCACAATAGAGAAAAATGCAAGCGACTGCTCCTATCTGTGCCCTTTGCAGCCAGGAGGGTCATAGCGACTCCGCGAACTGCAACAATCCCGCCTCTTGCGTTAACTGCAAGGGGACCCACGGGGCTTTCTCTAGGGATTGTCCGAAGTGGAAGCACGAGAGGGAAATACAGAAGGATAAGATTGAGCAGAACATTTCTTTTCCTGAAGCTAGAAAACTTGTTGAGAGCCTTACTCCGTCCACTCCATCTGGAAAATCATATGCCGATGCGAGCAGGGTTGAGAAACCAGCTACCAGGTCGATCGCGGCGCAGACCGTGATGACCTGGCCAATAGACTGCGACAAATTTACTACTATTCCACTCTCTGTTCAGAATTCCTCTAAAACATCTTCAGCCTCACAAACTGTGGTCCTTTTAAATAACCCTCCTGTAGCTGCCAAACCTCTTGTGGCTTCCAAGCCTAAAATACTTCAACTATATCCTCAACATCTACTGCATCTCGAAATCGATGGACTCTGCTGCAACCAAGAGTCCAACAAACCAGATGAACTCTCCCAAAGGTTCGTCAAATCCGACGAGTCACCAAGCAGAACTGCTGCCGCGGACGTGACAGCAGAAAAGAAAACTCCCGGGTTAGGGAAGCATTCAAAAGGATATGATGATCCGATTGTACTGCACAACAGATTTTGAGACTTGGAGATGGAGGTTGATGATCCAGCACGTCTGGAACTTACTTTTAAATTAACAGAAGCCTGTTGCATTTTGTCTGGAAGAAACTTTCTTGAAGACTAGTGATAAGATATCGTTTAAAAACTATTCACTGTATAACTATATTTGTGATATAGGTGATAAAGCTTCTGGAAGAGTTTCGACTCTTGTGAATCCTTCC
Source organism: Cyrtodaria siliqua (assembly GCA_037043455.1). NCBI lineage: Eukaryota > Metazoa > Mollusca > Bivalvia > Adapedonta > Hiatellidae > Cyrtodaria > Cyrtodaria siliqua. Next base: position 21,277 of record JAWPHD010014303.1, on the reverse strand, counting down.
TCACAGAACTGTTGCGTTGAAAACTGGTTGCAAGCTATTGTGGTCAGTGTTACGATGCACATAGTTATAACAATATGCTCCTTATATTTACCGACCAGTTCTTCACTAGACCTTAAAGATCTAATCACCTAGTTGCACAATTACCATCACCTTTTATACTATTGGGTGATTTTAATGCACACAACTACATTTGGGGTTGTAAGAATATAAACGATAAAGGCAAGAAAGTTGAGGATTTCTTAGCCAAAAATAACTTATGTCTTTTTAATGATAACAAATAACATACTTATTTACATCCAGCTACAGGCTCTCATTTTTCCATTGATTTAACAATATGCGACCCAACGCTCTCGATTGATTGTTCGTGGAGTGTTGGTGACGACCTATGTGGAAGTGACCACTTCTCCTTATTTCTTGAAAATATCGGCCCTCCACTTCTCGAAAAAAACGCAATGATGGAAACTTCGCAAAATGATATATAGGGTCAAGCTGATTGGGATACGTTTCAATCTCTTTGTGAGGAACAATTAAAGCCTTCCGTTTTCGAGGATGTCGAAGACGCAACTGCTCTTTTTACCAAAACCCTTCATGATATAGCTGATCAAACTATTTCAAAAACCTCGGCAAATCCAAAACGCCCACATAAACCATGGTACGATGATGACTGAAAAAGACAGTCAGCGATCGTAAAGCTGCATTGAATGCTTTTAACTTGCGGCCACTCAAAATAATTTAGATACTTTTAGAGTTTTTCGTGCGAAGGCCCGTCGTACTATTACGGATAGCAAGAGGACATCCTGGAGATCTTATGTCTCTAGGCTGATCTCTCGCTCATCTCTTAGGAAGACGTGGGAATACACGGTTAAGGTAACGCTAGTTGTGTAAATCATCTTAAAACTGATAATGAAGAAATTACATCTGTCAAAGATATTGCAAACAGTTTGGCAGAAACTTTTTCTAAAAACTCTTCTTCTGAAAATTGTCAACCAAATTTGCTAACAAATAAGAAACTAAAAGAACAGAAGAAGCTAAATTTCAAGTCGAAAAATTTGGAGAAATACAATAAACTGTTCACTCTCAAAGAACTTCGAGAATCCCTTAAAAAGGCTCATGATACATCAGCTGGTACTGATGATATCCATTATCAATTATTAAAACATTTACCTGAAACCTGTCTCTCTACACTTCTTGATATATTTAATAAGGTTTGGGTGACAGGAAAATTCCCCGATTCTTGGCGGGAAGCAATTGTTATTCTAGTCCCAAAACCTGGAAAGGATCATACGGCCCAATAAATTATCGCCCTGTTGCTTTAACGAGTTGTATATGTAAAACCATGGAACGAATGATTAATGAGAGACTCGTTTGGTACCTGGAATCCAACAAGCTGATACCAAAGTATCATAGTGGATCCCGGCGCCAACGAGGCACAACAGACAATCTCATTCAATTTGAATCATTTATCAGGGAAGCTTTCGTAAAGAAAAAACGTCTGGTCGCTGTATTTTTTGACATGGAGAAAGCTTATGATACTGCATGGAAGTACGGTATCATGAATGATCTTTATGACCTTGTTCTCAGAGGCCGATTACCAATATTTATAGAGAATTTCTTAGATGATAGACAGTTTCGTGTCCGAATGGGTTCAACCCTCTCTGACATTAATGAACAGGAGATGGGTGTGCCACAGGGAAGCATACTCTCTGTGACCCTTTTTAATATGAAAATTAAAAGTATAGTTAAATGCATCAATCCTGGTGTGGATTGCTCTCTATATGTTGACGACTTTATTATACGTTATCGTGCAAAAAATATGAACACTATTGAGAGACAACTTCAACAATGTCTGAATAAACTTCAGACCTGGTCGGATGAAAATGGTTTTAAATTTTCTAAATCTAAAACTAATTGTATTTACTTTTGTCAACCACGTAAACATCATGAAGACCCTCATCTTACACTGGATGGGTAACCAATACCAGTAGTGGATGAGACAAAATTCCTTGGTCTTATTTTCGACCGTAAATTAACGTTTATACCACACCATAAATACTCGAAGGCCAAGTGCCTTAAAGCTCTTAAGTCACTTAAATTTGTTGCAAACACTAATTGGGGAGCAGATCGTTAAGTACTTTTACAACTTTATAGATCTCTTATCAGATCCAAGCTGGACTACGGCTCAATAGTATATGGATCGACTCGCAAGTCATACTTAAAGAAGTTCGATCCTATACTTAATCAAGGATTACGACTCGCCTTAGGTGCCTTGCGTACATCACCAGCCCAAAGTCTATATGTTGAAGCTTATGAACCATCACTGTCTCATAGACGGGACAAATTAGCCCTTCAATATGCCATTAAATTAAAATCTAACCCTTCAAACCCAACTTTCGTTTGATGTTTATCCATGATCTTTCTTGTCGTGCCCTTAATGGTGTATTCTCTTACTGCTCTGGCTTCTGCCAAGTCATTGAGTACCTTCATTGTGGCTTTCTAGGCTATTGTTTTTTTGTATTATATTTACACGAGCATATTTGTGTTTTACTTATGATGCCTATTGATGCTGCCTTATTGGTTAGAGATTAGATCATGGCGGGGATTTCTTTATTTACACTGTCCTGTTTTAATGGGATGACAGTAGGGTAAGTGTGAGGTTTGGTGCACCCTAGAACCGGTTTAAACCCCCAGTGGCCTACTTTGCCACTGACCGTTCCAAGGCGGTAGCCCTATTGTCAACCCTTTTTGTGTTTGTGATGTCGTTTGCATTTATTATTGCTTTTGCCTTCTTGTTTGTCTGTTTGTGTGTTTGTTTCTGTGTTTTGTGGTTTACTGTCCTCCTTGAATGCTACTTTCCCTGTCCGATATTTTTATATTTCCTTTCGATAATGTTTTTAATCCTAGTTATGAACCTCCTTTTGATCGAAATCAATGGCCGTTCAATCATTTGGTCTTCGTATTAAACCAAAATTAGGAGACACTGAAATCGACCTAAATTTGATTGCCAAGTACATGGTACCACAAATATTCCAATGTGGACTTTGGAAACACCAACAATTATTTTTGATCTTTGTAATAGTAACAAATCCAGTACAGACCCTACTGTCTTTCAACGCAAATTTAATGAAATTAAATCGAAATACAGTAACTTTCAACATATATCGACAGATGGTTCGAAAGATGGAGATAAGGTAGCTGCAGCAGCTGTTGTTCACAAACACAGCATAAAGCGCCGCCTGCCTGACAATGCCTCTATCTTTGTAACTGAACTTAAGGCAATTGAACTTGCCTTAAATTACATTCAGGAATCTGATGATGACCATTTTGTAATCTTTTCTGATTCCCTTTAATTTCTTAAAGCACTGGGTAATTTGAAACATGATAACCCATTTGTGCTTCAACTTTTAGAAAAGTACAATTCTCTTATAGTTGATAATGTCATCTGCCTTGCAAAACTAACATTCTTATTGTTTTTGATTGACTGTATTCTGTGACAGCTACTGTTTGACTGGTATACCAACTTGTGTTAAAAACAGCATCTTATGCAAGGCAATTTCATCATGAAAACTACACTACAGACAGTTTTCTCTTTTTCTGGAAAATACTGGTTTTCTGTTTCCAATATCTCTTTAACGATACGGTAATTCAATTACCAAGCTCCGTTTCGCTGGGAACACAGCTATTTTAATCTATAATAATGCGTTTACTAGCAACCCTTAACTTTCAATCATGTCTATTTAGCTTTGGAGACTGGTAATTTGCGTGTTTACTGTCGCGAATGATAGGGAGTTATTGGATATAATTTTTGTCCTGAGGCTTCCGTTTGTAGTAGTGACTGTTGCGTATATATGGATTTGATTTTGTATCGCCTTTCAGTGCAACTTAATATCGCGGGTTTCATATTAAACATTAATGAATGGATGATTTTATTGATCAATATCAAGGCTGGTATGACAAGGCTGGTAAAACCAGCGGAATGAGAAACAATGAAATCAATGGTGTTTTACGGCACGTCGACACATAACTCGGTCATATTGTGCGCAAAATTCGACGAAAGATGAAAAATTAAGTCGTATTTAAAAATTAATGTAAATTCATAAAGAAAAAACTATTAAAAAATAAGGGATGATATGGTAGTAATATAACTTATATATGTAAATCAACAAATGCCCGTCAAGGGGTGTATAAACAAGTAAATATATATAAGAACACATGATAATGATTTATATAGTCTGATTACCTTTAGGAAATCTAAAACAAGACTAAAATCTATAGTATCAAATAACGTTTTCATAACATTGTAGTACCGTTGACGCATAGGATCAAAGTCTACACATGCAAACAAGATGTGTTGGACCGTTAACGGTGCAAAGCAGGGTATACATTCTGGTAATTGCTCAGCTTGTAATAAATATGAATGAGTATAACGTGTATGCCCTATCCTGCACCGGCTAGGACAACTTCTTCTCGACGAATGGGTCTACTAGAAGAACGGCAGTCTCCAAGTAACGGTTTAATTGAATGGAGTGTATTGTTAACTGACAAATCCCAAGCGGCTTGCCAAGAGTTACGAATAAATGTGTTAATACAATCAGTATAAGGTAATTTAGCATTAGATATATGTAAACCTAATGCTGCTTTAGCAGCACTATCAGCTCTATCATTACCACGTATTGCTATACATCTTGGAGGCCAGCAGAAAATAATAACATTATCAACTATAAGAGAATTGTACTTTTCTAAAAGTTTAACACAACTGGGTTATCATGTTTCATATTACCCAGTGCTTGAAGAGATGAAAGGGAATCAGAAAGATTAGAAAATGGTTATCATCAGATTTCTGAATATAATTTAATGAAAAGATAGAGGCCTTGTCAGACAGGCGGCTCTTTATGCTGTGTTTGTGAACAACAGCTGCTTCAGCTACCTTATATCCATCTTTAGAACCATCTGTGTATATATTGTGAAAGTTACTGTATTTCGATTTAATTTCATTAAATTTGCTTTGAAAGACAGTAGACTCTGTACTGGATTTGTTACTATTACAAAGATCAAAATAATTGTTGGTGTTTCCAAAGTCCTCGGTGGAATTTGTGGTACTTTGCACTTGGCAATCAAATTTAGATCGATTTCAGTGTCTCTTAATTTTGGTTTAATACGAAGACCAAATTGTCGAATGGCCTTCAGTTTTCGATCAAAAAGAGGTTCATGACAAGGATTAAAAACATTATCGAAAGTTGAGTTTGAAGGGTTAGATGTTAATTTAATGGCATATTGAAGGGCTAATTTGAGAAACAAAAGGTAATAAACATATGTTCGACTACTTTCTTAAATATTAGCTTTACGTCTACAGTTGACAAGTTAAAACTAGAGGCTGATGTAAATACAGATATAAAAATCGAACAGGAAAGGCAGCATTCAATGACAACAGTCAACACACACTGACAGTTCCAAGGCGGTAACCCTATTGTCAACCATTTCATGTTTGTGATGTCATATACATTTCTTTAGTTCATCTTTATAACTATTGTTTGTTTCTAATGAATAAATGGTGTTTTACGGCACGTCTACACATAATTAGGTCATATTGAGCGCAAAATGTGATGAAAGATGAAGAAATAAAGTACGAATTAAAAATTAATGTAAATATGTAAAGATAAAACTGTTTACAGATAAGGGATGATATGCTAGTAATATGCAGGTTTTTGGTTGACTGAGGTCCTTGAATAACACACATTCAAATCAACAAACAATTACATAGAAAAATAAAAGCAAGTATGCGACACCACAAACAACTTCATCGGCCTTTTTTTGCCATTGAATGTTCCAAGGTGGTAGCCTTATTGTCAACCTTTGTATGTTTGTGATGTCACATGCCTTGCTCAACCATTTATGTTTGTGACGTCACATGCCTTACTTATTAACATTGTAATCGTTGTTTATTTTAATGAATGTTTTATTTGACAAGTGTTTTATGGAAGCTAAATTTATACATACTTTGACAATATGGGAACAATTAGAACGGTCAGTGGCCGCAAGGCCCCTGGGAGTTTAAGGCTCTAGGTTACATAATCCCCCACTCTTGTTTTTTTAAGGCGGGTAGACGTTACTTAAGGACATGAATAAAATTGTAAATTTGCTTAAACTGTATATTGTATACAGTCCCAGTATTTAAAAAAAAGGAATCATTTTAGACATTTTACATAATCCAGACTAGCTCAATTAGCATAACATTTTATAATAGTTATACTATCTAATCCTGAATATCTCAACTAGCAACACATTGTATAATATAATATCTTATTCTGACTATCTCAAGTAGAAAAACATTTTACAATATAATATATAATCCTGACTATCTCAACTAGCGACACATGTTATAATATAATATAATATTTAATCTGGAATATCTCAACTAGCAACACATGTTATGATTTTAGTCTTGTTTTAGATTTCCTGAAAGAAATCAGACTATATAAATCATTATAATATGTTCTTATATATATTTACTTATTTATACACCCATTTACGGGCATTTGTTGAGTTTATATTACTACCTTGTCATCCCTTATTTGTAAATAGTTTTATCTTTATTTATATATATACATTCAGTTTTAATTACTACTCCACTTCTTTATCTTTCATCAGTTTTTGCGAACAATATGACCTATTTATGTGTTGAAGTGCCGCAAAACACCATTTGATCATTCATTATAATATCTAAACCTGACTATCTAAACTAGCAAAACATTTTACAATCTAAAATATTATCCTTACTTGCCTAACTAGCAAAACAGGTGCTTCAGATTTCATAAACTACCACACTCTTGCTATGATTCACTTACCAACAAACATTAACTAAAGTTTTTAACCGCGTACTTTAATGTGCATTAACTAAACAGTGAATGGCTACATTTCCTGTTCGATTGGGATTTGTCAGTTAACAATAAACTCCATTCAATTAAACCGTGACTTCGTCGAGAAGAAGTTGTCCTAACCCGGTGCAAGGTAGGGCATACACGTTATACGCATTCATATGTATTACAAGCTGTGCAATTACCAGAATGTATACCCTGCTTTGCACCGTTAACGGTCAAACACATCTTGTTGGAATGTGTAGACTTTATTCCTATGCGTCAACGGTACTACAATGTTAATACTATAAAAACGTTATTTGATACTATAGATTTTAGTCTTGTTTTAGATTTCCTAAAAGAAATCAGACTATATAAATCATTATAATGTGTTCTTGTATATATTTAATTGTTTATATACCCGTTGGTGGGCGTTTGTTGATTTGCATATATAGGTTATATTACTACCATATCATCCCTTATTTTTTAGTAGTTTTATCTATATATATTTACATTAATTTTTAATTACTACTTAATTTCTTCATTTTTCGTCGGATTTTGCGCACAATCTGACCTATTTGTGTGTCGACGTGCCGTAAAACATCATTCATTCATTATATATGATTTTTTTTTAGATTACCCGATTTCGTGATATGCTAATTAATACCAATGTTAGCGGTCTCCTTTAAATGACTTTTTGGGCGCTGAAGACAGGATAATAGCGAGGATTGTGCGCATATAAAATCGATTCAAGCTAACCAGTAAGCCTTATTGCCTACTGACCGATCCAAGTCGGTAACCCTGTCTTCACCACCCTTTCTGTTGTTTTTTGTCTCTTTCATTGTAGTTTCAAGTCCTTGTTTGCAGTACAGTGCGGACCTACGATGCCATTGCGTTCGGATGCTGTGGTTTCTATAGGACCCTATATATCATTTTGATCCTATATATCTTATTCTCTGTAGATTCATCAACTAGAAGTTGATATTATTAGTGTAGAAGATTCATGCGTTATAGAAGAGCAGCTGACAGTTTTGTTATGTTCAATCAACATAATAGCTTAGCCTACATAGTAGACAATTAAAGGAACAGTCTGTAATGGAAACGAAATACAACGTACTCAATGTAAAGAACACGTTGACTAACGTACCCGTAATGGCCCGAACCGTTAATGGTGAAAAAAAACTTCCCCGTGCCCTTCCTTCTTTAATTTTCGATTTCGTGATTAAGGCTGGTCAAAATGGAATATACAACGTATAATATTGAAACTAGTATATCGATGCGTAAATGAGTATGCGTATGTATGCGTGCATGTATATATGTGTATTTGTGTGCGAGTATGGGTGTTCATGTGCGTATTTATATAATAGTTGTTCCCTTTGTCACGTTTTATATGCTATTTTGAAATTATATATTTGCCATAATGTCATTACTCGATATGTCTCACCATAATTGTAGTATGATAATCTCCCAAGTGGAGGAAATAAAGTTCATCATCATCATCATCACAACAATACGTTTTGTTTAATAATATTTTATTGCAGATATGTTGCAATACATCAATTCAACTACACAATATGCATAGAAACATATGCAAATGGATTGAACTACAAGTAATTACAACATTAGTTACAGTTCTCTCCAGTACACAACAATAAATAATAGTGTGCACAAAAATTATGAGAATGAAAAATTATATATTTCAATTATATATTCAAGGATAAACAACTTAAACATAACTAAATAGAAATATGGTATACTACTAAGGCCAGAAAAAAAACACTGTGTTTCTGGTTACCCGACCGTCCCTGTTTTTTTGTGCCTATAGTTTTTTATCATAAAAAAGGGCGAAAAACTGGGTACGAATCGGTACGAAAAGATTGAGTACGAAACATGCGCTAAAATATGTCCACCTCCATGGTGCACTGCGCGTCCGTTCTGGCACTAAGAATTGGAAAATGCAGCCTTGGGACAGAGCAGGGACCTGTTTTATTAAACATCTTACGATAAGTCTTGCATTTTAAGACCGTTCACTTTGTTCACCAAAGCATTCAATGTAGACAATTATGCGTGCATGTAATGCAGAAATATCACCTGTATAAGAAAATGAAATGAAATCATGTTTATTTGAAAAGTGTAATTGATAGTGAACCATTTAAGAAATTGATTTACGATCAAAATGGTCGTAAGTTGTTTCATAAAACGAGGCCCAGAAGTTTATGAAAAACATTAATCATGACATGCTGCCAGCATATTTGTTCTTCCAATACCACCCAGCCTCAGAAATGATAAAATTCAATTTTTCACACTTTCAAGCCACATGTAAGATGGAACTCTCAAGGTCGGAGCTATTGTGATCACCTTTTGCCTGTCATTCCGTCTGCCGTCTGTCAACAAATAAACTCATAATGGCAGAAAATATTTGTTTCAATTTATTTTATTCAAAACAAACAAGTTAGATATCATGAGGTTATTTTCCTTCTCTCCTTGAAAAATCACTACAAAAGTTAAAGATACCTTTAACATCGTCAAAACCACATGGGCAAGAAACAAGAAAAGAAAAAAAAAGCCTCCCTACCTACCCTAATTGTTTCAGCTGAGTAACCCGAAACACAGGTGTGTTTTTTCTGGCCTAAAACTTGAATTAGCGTTAAAATGACTGTAATTGCAGATAGAAACATAGGACTCTTCCTTAAACAGCGGGTACTCGTTTTTATACTAACATGATCTTCAATATTGTTGTCACTGAGTACCTTCTTCGTGGCTTTCTAGGCTATTGTTTTTTTGTATTTATATATACACGAGCATCTTTGTGTTTTACTTATATTTCCTATTAATGCAGCCTTGTTGGTTAGGGAATAGTTCATGGCGGGGATTTCTTTATTTACACTGTCCCATTTTATTGGGTTGACAGTAGGGGAAGTGTGAGGTTAAGTGCAGCCTAGAACCTGGTTTAAACCCTTAGCGGCCTTTTTTGCCACTAACCGTTCCATGGCGGTAGCCCTATTGTCAACCCTTTTGTGTTTATGATGTCTTATTTGGCCTTTTATTCATCTAATGTTTTGTGTGTGTTTATGGTTGACTGTCGTCCTTGAATATTTATCGTTTACAACTTCACCATCCTACATGTAAATGTGTGCATTTAAACAGGAATAAAAACAAAAACACGCATTAAAATTAACAACAATTACAATACTAATAAGAAGTAAGGCATGTGACTTCACAAACAACGGGTTGACAACAGTTCTACCGCCTTGGAACGGTCAGCCAAGTTAACTAATAGTAATGACTTCAACACTTTGCAAATACTTTAGATTGTTATGCATATATAAAATATGATAATGGTTGCCATTAAAACAAATTTTGACTAATGCAACGCGATTGCGTCGTTCTAAAACAAAATTGATTACCATAGCTCGCCGTCATTTAGTACAAATGTTTGTGTAACTTAACTAAACTGAACATGTAAGGTTAAATTAAATAACGAATTTAATATTACAGAAGAAATTATTAACTGAACTCCACACATAATTCAGAATAGTTAACTGAACTAAACATGTACTTCATCAGCAATTTACTAAACTAAACACGTGGAACATAATTGCCTAAATTCAACACGTGCTGCCGAATTGATTAACCAAGAAGTCATTTCAAGTAGAACGGACCAAACGGACATGGATAATCTCTCAATAATAGGATTGCCATTCTCGAGCTGAAGGGTCGTAGAAATAATTGTTCTACAGGTGGCCTCCTAAATCTGTTTCCTAGCCTTAGGTAATTTAATATCTCGGAGCATGATTGATTCGTCTGCATTTCTGCTTTACTCCAAGAGAAAAGAGGTGTTATCATTAGGGTAGAAACACATGGTTGTGTGATACTTTACTTATATGTTCAATCCTCGTGGAAGTCAAGTGAGTCCAACCTGTTCAAAAATTAGATGTTTTGGCTTTCATAAGCTTATCCATTATTCAAATTTCATCATTTAATTAATAAATACTGAAAGGGGATGTCAAGAAAGCGCAAACAAGAAGAAAAGTTACAAGTTAACAGTTGATGAAATAGTCGAACAACAATACAATCTGAAGATAGTAGTTGAAAAGTATATACCAGTTTTTAGCTCTACTTATCAAAGATCAGCAGAGCTTATGCCGTGGTGCGGTGTCCGTCGTCCGTCTGTCTTTCCATCTGTTCGTAAACCTTTATTGTAGCGACTACTCCTCTGAGACTACTGGATGGATTTTCATGAAACTTTACAGAAGTGTTGCCCATGAAATCTAGTTGATCCTAGCAAACATTCATATCGATGTGAAATCCAAGAAGGCCGCAAAAGCTAACAATAGATTTTTAAAAAACAAGATTTTAGCGACTACTTCTTGAAAACTATAAGTGATATTGATATGGGACTTTTTCTAAAATGATCAGCATGACATGAAATTGGTCCTTGTTGAAAATTATTTTGATTCGACATTTAACATGGCTGCCAGTGGCCATCTTTGTTTACATGGAGTTATATATAAAAACTTGTAACGACTACTCTGAAACTATTTGACAGATTTTCATGAAACTTCACAGGAATGCTGATCTAGCTTTCAGAAACTGCCAGTAGAGCTTCAAGGTCATAGACCTCTTGTTACTGTTTTTGAAGACGAATGATTTTGTTTCCTTCTGTCATTTTATAATGGTATGTGGAAAGCTTGAGTTTAATTTTCAAACTATTTTTAAACATATCAGACAAAATTATATAGATTTGTTTACACATTTGTAGTCGTAAGGGTACTCGGTCGCGGAAAGATCCTGTCAATTAGCTTGGTATTGACCCTACAGGAAATATCGCAAGGTCAATCAGGGTTATATAAGGACTATTACTGATTTGCCCAATGCGCATGTCCGGTCGGTAATACATATGTCCGACCGGTATACCGTAGGTATTGTCAATACATATGTCCAGCCGGTATACAGTAGGTATTGGCAATACATATGTCCAGCCGGTATATAATAGGTATTGTCAACACATATGTATGTGTTTTAGCCTGAAACTGGATGTAAATGGTGCGTAATTCTTACAGTTGATTACCAATACCAGTAGTGGATGAGACAAAAATCCTTGGACTTATTTTTTTACCGTAAATTATTGTTTATACCACACCTTAAATACTTGATGGTCAGGTGCCTTAAAGCTCATAATTTACTTAAAGTTGTTGCAAACACTAATTGGGGAGCAGATCGAAAAGTCCTCTTGCGACTTTATAGATCTGGACCATGGCTTTATATATCTCTTATCAGATCCAAGCTGGACTACGGCTCAATAGTATATGGATTGACTCGCAAGTCATACTTGCAGATGCTCGATCTTATATATAATCAAAGATTACGATTCGCTTTAGGTGCCTTTTGTACATCACCAGCCGAAAGTATATATGTTGAAGTAATGAACCATCCCTGTATCATCGACGGGACACATTAGCCCTTCAGTATGCCATTAAATTACAATCTAACACTTTAAACCCAACTTTCGATACTGTTTTTCATCCTGGCCATTTGGTCTTCGTATTAAACCAAAATAAAAGGGAAACATGGCAATCATGAGTTGTATTTAACATTAAAATGTGCTCCTTAATTTACTTATCCTACGTCATTTTGCATATAATTAAATAAAAAATTGAGATTCCAATTTTCTTCAATATTTCACCAAATTTCTAAATATATTATTGATGCACTATTATAGAAAGTCAGTAATTTGTAAAAATAATTTGCTTTGAACAATTCTAACAATTACTATTAATGATTGAACAAATGCAAGTGAAGAGAAAAACTAACGGGACGCCGTGAGTTTTTAAAAAATCAAGATTGCCGTGTGTCCCTTTAAGAGACACTGAAATCGACATAAGTTTGATTGCCAAGTACAAAGTACCACAAATTCCAGCGTGGACTTTGAAAACACCAAAAATTCTTTTTGATCTTTGTAATTGTAACAAATCTAGTACAGATCCTACTATTTTTCAAAGCAAATTTAATGAAATTAAATCGAAATACAGTAACTTTCAACATATAAACACAGATGGTTCTAAAGATGGAGATAAGGTAGCTGCTGCAGCTGTTGTTCACAAACACAGCATAAAGAGCCGCCTGCCTGACAAGGCCTTTATCTTTTCAGCTGAACTTCAATTGAACTTGCCTTAAACTATAGATTTATCGAAAAAGTTGACGATGACCATTTTGTAATCTATTCTGATTACCTTTCATCTCTTCAAACCCTGGGTAATTTGAAACATGATAACCCATTTGTGCTTCAATTTTTAGAAAAGTACAATTCTCTTATAGTTGATAATGTTATTATTTTCTGCTGGCTCCCAAGCCATGTAGGAATACGTGCTAATAATAGAGCTGATAATGCTGCCTTAGCATTAGGTTTACATATATCTAATGCCAAATAACCTTATACTGATTTTTAAAGTTGTATTAACACATATATTCGAAACTCTTGCCAAGCCGCTTGGGATTTGTCATTTAACAATAATCTCCATTCAATTAAACCGTTACTCGGAGAATGGCGTTCTTCTAGTAGACGCATTCGTCGAGAAGAAGTTGTCTAGCCCGGTGCAGGATAGGGCATACACGTTATACTCATTCGTATTTATTACAAGGTGAGCAATTACCAGAATGCATATCCTGTTTGCACCGTTAACGGCCAAACATATATTTTTGGAATGTGTAGACTTTGTTCCTATACGGTTAATACTACACAGTTAATACTATGAAAGAGTTATTTGAAACTATAGATTTGAGTCTTGTTTCAGATTTTCTGAAAGAAATCAGACTTTATCAACCATTATAATATGTTCTTATTTATATTTACCTATTTACACACCGTTGAGGGGCATTTGTTGATTTACATATATACATAATTTATATTACTACCATATCATCCCTTATTTGTAAATAGTTTTATCTTTATACATTTACATTAATGTTCAATTACTACTTCATTTCTTCATCTTTCATCAGTTTTTGCGCACAATATGACCTTGTTATGTGTCGACGTGCCGTAAGACACCATTCATTCAAATACATAAATGTTATTGAGCGGAAACGTTTTTTTCTATTTTAGTAACAGTGATCTTGACCTTGACCCTAGTGGCCTCAAGTGCAATCCCAAACTTGCATTTCATACAAGCTACCTACCCACCAAGTTTCAGACCAATACGTCATTCCTACCTAAAGTTATTGAGCGGAAACTAGTATCTATTTTAAGTAACAGTGACCTTGACCCCAGTGACCCAAGATGTAATCCCAAGTTTACTGATCATACAAGCTACCTACCCATAAAGCTTCATTCCAATATCTCATTCATAACTAAATACTGAAAAGGTAAAGTTATTGAGACGAACTATTTTTCTGTTTTTTAGTAACAGTGTATTTTGTGTATCTTTTTACAATTTCTGTTTATATCAATAAAACAAAATGATGTGCATGATCTTTGCACTCTCTTTAACCTACACACAAATGTTTATTAAATTAAATTATCTTAAGCATTTATATTGCTTTCAAAGGATCCATATATTTTCTGAATTTTTACTATTTTCGTCAACAAAAGAAAATAACGTGCATAATTTCCTGATTGCCATCCAAGTCTCATAAAAAAAAACAATACTTTTCTCATTATCGCAGGATCCATATTTGTTGGACGGACGAGGGACAAATCTAAAGTCCCCTCCTGTGACACTCCGGTAGAGGACTAATTAAAGAACTACATGCAGAGATTCAAACGGAAATTGTAATGGTGCTTACATTTCATTAGAAGGCAACCTAAAATCCATGAATGAACACCTGGGTATTCAAAGATATTTAGATTTATACGAGGAATACATTCGTAATTTTAGATTACGCGGAATACATTCCCCACCCCCCCCCCCCCCCCCCCCCCCACCACACACCCCTTTGACACCCGAACGGCGACTTAAACAATAATCAGTTGAAAACAGTGATGTAAGTAGCAAAATATAAACGCACTACTATTTACCTACCTTTTATTTGCTAGATATAATGGTTTTCATTCCGAAATAAAAGGTAAGTATGATCGATTGCTGGAGGTGCTGAACATTGAAATGGAGTTGCTGAACATTGGACAATGCAAAACCTACGTTTTACTTGGTAAATCCGAACCCTAGAAACAGACATGCGCAGACGACAATTTCTAAAAATAGCCCGCCATGTTGTTTTAATTGTTAAAATTTAAACAAGGGGGGTCAAAATCTATGTTAGGCTTTGTGAAGCATAACGGATGGTTATGGCAAAATTGTAAACAGATCCAGGAGCATCTATTTTCATTTATCTAACCATATCAGGTATGAAAGCATATAGCAAATAATAAAAAAATCTCGATTCATATTTGACGTCCAGGCATCCTGAAATGCATAGTAGTCTTGAGATCATGGCGGGGATTTCTTTATTTACACTGTCCTGTTTCAATGGGATGACAGTAGGGTAAGTGTGAGGTTTGGTGCACCCTAGAACCGGTTTAAAACCCCAGTGGCCTTTGTTGCCACTGACCGTTCCAAGGCGGTAGCCCTATTGTCAACCCTTTTGAGTTTGTGATGTCGTTTGCATTTTTTATTACTTTTGCCTTCTCGTTTGTCTGTTTGCGTGTTTGTTTTTGTGTTTCGTGGTTAACTGTCGTCCTTGAATGCTGCTTTCCCTGTCCGATATTTTTATCTTTCTTGATCTATACATGAGTGTCGAGTTGGCATTTCCGCCAGTCACGTTTCTATGTCTCTTTTCTACTAAAGGTCAGTACTGTAAATGGAATTATTTTATATAATTTCGTTTTGATGGAAATAAACATAGACTACTGGTAAGCCTCTCATATGCCCATTTTCAATACTGCTACTACTAAAATAAACATCTGTACAACATCAATGTACTATCGATTAGAACTGAACTTTTAGAATCGTTTTATTTTATGAAAATGAGAAAAGTTCGTGACGAAGAATAATACGAACTAGCAGGACACATCTATGACGGTATCGCTAAGCTAATAGATAGAAATTGATAGCAAACGGATGTTTTGAGTAGTGCTTGGTTTCTGTTTTCAACAGTTCTCCAAAACAATATTGTACAATATTTCGTATGTGTCGTGCTCGGCCGTTTCCAAAGGTCCATTATCATATTATTTTTTTGTAGCACAGTGGCGTTGCTTGTGCAATGTGGCGGCAATAAAACGTCTCCCCGAGCTTGCAATCAGTACTGATATTCATTCGATCTTTGGAGATCGCTGAGCCCGATCCTTATATTTAGTGATCGGTGGTACATTTTCAATTTCTTTTATTTTCTTATTTAATTTTCGATTCGGTGGTTCCACTACTCCGGCCGATAAAAGACTCTGGGTATTGTCTAACCACTCATAGGATATGTTGTCTGCTTTTTAAGTTCGCTGTTACTTGTGATACGCAGGCTTCATAACCGCTGCTCCCAACTAAATACCTTTTTGTTTATTTCGCTCTTCGGGGCATTTAATTTTATTAGATCCTGGGACCATACGCCGCTGGATATAGGGGATGAAATAAAGATACAAATATTGCTATATCCACCGCCATATGCTTGCCATCTTCGGGATGGTTAAATTCTGTACTTTTTTTTATGAATATTGAGTTCTGCTCAACCCGGGGCTAGAGGGCGTGAGCGGTAGCTAGCATGAACATGCTCATGAACAGTCTCAGTCAAACCTAGACTGAAATATTTCGTATGAGTCGTGCTCGGCCGTTTCCAAAGGTCCATTATCATAATCTTTTGTATTTATAATTAACCAGAATAGTGTAAAGTATGTATGAGAAGGCTGACAATACGGCAATACGGATTCATTGTTAAAAGTTCATAAACTAGTCTTCCAAGGTTGTCCAAACGAACCCCATTTTAGTAGTAATTATTGAAACGGGCTCTAACAAACTGGAAAATGTGCAAAACATATCAAAATACCCTACACAATACAGGAGATATGGCCTATTATAAATGTACAGAGAAACATAAATGGAAGGAGCCATCTTGGAATGATGACGTCAGAAAGTACTTTAATCATATATTCCATATTAATAACTATCGTTGAAAGCAAGTAATTTCTAACTATAGTAACTAGAAGGGTGTTCCGCGGAACACTTGTCTTGTGTCGCCTGTCGTGCGATAATTTCAGGTTTAACTAAAGTTTTATAAAAAGGGACATAACTCTGCCAAAATGAAAGAACATTTAAAGTATCCTGAAGAGGTATCAATACGACGGTGAACATGGAACCTTCAATGAGGTATTTTCATACCATTTCATGGCCAGACGTTTGGTCCTAGTTTCTAACAAAGTGCTTGGCCCTAAACGAGAAAACAATGGGCGAAATAAACAAAACGAAATTTAGTTGGGATAAGCGGTTATGAAGCCTGCGTGTCACAAGTAACAGTCAAAATACTAAATTAAAAATCAGACAACATATTCTAACGGTGATAAAACAATACCTAACATCATTAATAATTTTATGAATATCTCAAAGCAACTTGCTTGCATATTACTAACTGTTGATTATATTGCATCAATGATATGTCGAAACGTATGATAGAATAATAAAGAAAATCTTAAAAACTTCCGAATTGTATTACCTTTAAATTTATATACACGCCCGCAGTTTTAATAGACACATAGTACTGAATTAATGAATCGAGCTGCTAATTTATTGCTTGATACATACTTCAATATACTTAATCATAATGTTATTAATCAACTGGAGTTTATGTGTGTTATATGTTTAAAAATGAGATATAGGGTCCTATAGAAACCACAGCGTCCGAACGCAATGGCATCGTAGGTCCGCACTGTACTGCAAACAAGGACTTTATAATACAATGAAAGAGACTTGGAACGGTCAGTAGGCAATAAGGCCTACTGGTTAGCTTGAATCGATTTTATATGCGCACAATCCTCGCTATTATCCTGTCTTCAGCGCCCAAATAGACATCAAAAGGAATTCTCTCACAATAAAGTCCACATCCAGAGAAACTAACTAAAGAAACACATACAAAATAATAAACATCTCAGGATGTACGAGGGTCATTCAATAAGTTCTGTCACTAACGCGTTTTAACCATTATGTGCTCGTTGTGAGTGTTGATGTTTGATACCAAATGAACGAAAGTTTCAATGCCATTCCATTAATGGTAAAATGAATGCTGTATCTTTTGTGTGACGAAAGTTATGGAACATTTAATACACATCACGTATACACACTGAGGCATTTTCGTCCTGAGTTTTTTCAGGTTTGTTAACTGTTACTTTTTTAAATGCCTGTTTTTCTTTAAGTACTTGTCGAAGACCTTTGCAATGTCTCGTACATTACCAGTTATATCTGTGCATTACACGATTCAGAATTTAAGCATGGTAGATGAAAAGGCATTGTCTTAGAAATTAACATTTTAAGCTAACGTATAAAATTGATTTAATGATAAATGGACTTTAAATGGAAGGGCAGTCTTCTGAAATAGCGTTTTTGGATGATCAATATTTTCACTAAACATTGTACAAAATTCTACAATAATGTGTTGAATATGAAATTTAAACACTGAATGACTAGGATTTGTAAACAAATATGAAAACATATTAATACTATGAGAATAATTACGACATTTAAAAGATATTATAACATTTCCGTAAACAAAATTAAGAAAATCAGTGTTATTTCTGCTAAAATTAAGGGATATGCATTCACTCATATTTGGTTTGCAGCAAGACCTTTCCGAATTCTCGACAATCATTTTCATGGATTATGGGCGAATAACAACAGATGGCGTACAAGAAAATATAAAAGCATAGACTTATTCAAATAATTTTTACATTTTTACAACGTTTTGTAACAAGGACTTTTCAGAGATGCCAGTATCCATAAGGTGTGGTAGGGGGAGGTAATTCAGGGGTATAAATAACCGGAAATTTTTCATTTTTGTTGTGGAATTTAAGAGAGCGATCCCAGTAGTACTATAAATACATTACTTTATCTCAGTGTAATATCCAGTTCAAAGGATATATGCCTAGTGACAGAACTTTTTGAAGCACCCTCGTATCCAGAATCGTACTGAACAACCATAGTAATACATGTTTAAGTTAGTTCATTAACTGCATGAATTGTTTTATATTTTCTAAAATATATCAATAATAAAATAAATCATTCTAAGGCGGCATACCATACCATCTTTCAGATGTATTCCTTACACCAACAGCTAACAACCATAGACGTATTGAACGGTCATAATGAAACTACTAAAATGATTAAATAGTATGTCACATGGCAAAACATCATACACAATCCCTATCATACTACTCAAAAGATTAAGAGCGTGAGTTTGTTTACATCCCATGAAGTCAGAGGTTGTCAAATGACGTCAGTGGTTGTCAAATGACGTCATGGGATGTCAAAATTGTATTTATTTGTGCTCACTCGCAGTTTATTTTGAAGTGCAATATAGTTTCTAATTTTGAAGTTTCCATATAAAAAGAAATGAACATGTTGTTTAGATTAGCATCAGCTAATGAAAAGAGTTTCATTCTTAATTGTGTAGTTTTCAAAAAAAAACAACACTTCCCAACTTAATATTCTGCAAAACAGTCAGCTACTATTTAAAAGTAGGCTTGCCAGCTACCATTATCCGACTGACCTCCTTCCTTTCTTATTATAGAAATGTTTGGATTTTAAGAAAATAAACTCACCTCACTCGTTATCATTTTCTCTGGCAGAGACCTCTTCTGTTGCATATTGAAGAAATAACATTCAGGGCAAGGGTGACTAAATTCCGACTGTGCAATGTCAAATGTCACACATGTTATTACCGCATACAACAACATATTTTGCACAAACACGAATTTCAATACTCAATATTGAATCGTACAGATAAAAACAAAAGCTAAACTAATCAACTCTACAACTAACCATACCGAATAAAAGACACCACAACCTAATACATAAGACCTGACAATGACCTCCCACTAAGCAACAACAATAACAAAACTTAACCTCATCGTCTATCAATACAACACAAACCAAACCCATCCTAGACATTAACAACAACCAAATCACCATCTAAACCCCACATTACTAAACTACCAAACACAACCCCACACACCACATCAAAATACCTCAACACAATCCTCAAACTTAAACCAAACCACCCACTAACCTAATCCATAACAAATCACACTATAACTCTAACCCTAACCATTACACCCAAAAACCCACACCCAACCAATAACAAACACAACACATTCTCAACACAACTCACCCACACTACCTTAAATCCCACCCAAACCCATACAACCACACACATCTACCACCTCCAAACCAAAACCCACTTCTCCCTCACTTAACATACACAACACACATACCCTCTACTATATATATCTATACATCTATCTATCTCCCTATCAAACTATATAACACACCCCCTAATAAACCCCTCAAACTCATAAACAAATACTACCCACTCCCCTACCCAAAAACAACAACCCCATACTACCTACCTACCTACTCCCCCCTACCTAACAACAACCAAAAAAAACAACCCAAAACAATAAATCCTCCCAACCCCATACCTCAACCCCCCCTAAACACACACAAAACCCTTCTCATACCAAAAACCACAACTCCTATCTCATCCACCTTCCCCTCCCCCCCCCCCCATCCCCTCACCCCTCATACCCCACAACACCTTACTACCCCAAATCTCACACACCACCCTAATCCTTCTTAACAAATAAACCCACAACCATCCCCCCACCCCCACCCCCACCCCACCCACCTCACCCCCCAATCATACCACCACCCCCATAACCACCACCACCCCCCCTCCAAACCTAAAACAACCACCACCCACCTACACCTCACCCCCCTACTTCCCTCCTCCACATTCTACATCCACAAACACCCCCCCCTTACCCTATCACCCACCACTCACCCCCCCCCATCCCAACAATTTCCCCCAAAACCCATTACCTCATACACCCCACAACAAACACCCCCATATCAACACCCCCCCCCCCCCCCCACCCCTCACCTAATAACCCTACCAACCACAACCCCCCCCACCCAATTACTCCCACCACAATTATACCCCAACTATACACAACCAACACACTAACCCTTACAAAACCCCCTTTCATCCAAACTTAATAAAACCTTAAACCCAATCCCCCCCCATCCAAAACCCACCCCCCCACCCCACTCAAACAAAATACCAAAACTCCTCTCTCACACCCCCACCCCCCATCCATACCTCTACTCACACCACAAAACCACATACCCACATCCCCCCAAAAACCATCCCCACTTCTCCCCCTACCAAAAAAAACCCCACCAACCCACCCCCATCCCCACACCACCTCTACTCAAAAACCACCCACCCTAATAATA